>CM034147.1:477230556-477243056 GCA_019776745.2 Taxus chinensis | reverse complement strand
ACACACGCACATGCACACATACATGCACACACACACACACTCACACGCACACACACACGCACACGTACATGCACACACACACACACACACATTCAAACACATACACGCACACACATAATTACATACTCACGCACACACGCAGATGCACACGCGCACACGCACACACACGCACCCACATGTAACACATACACGCAAACACACACGCACATGCACACGCACACGTAAATGCACACACACACGCAAACACGTACATGCACTCACACACAATTACACATGCACACAAACGTGCACTCGCATGCACACGCACACATGCACACACACTCACACGCACACGCACACGCACACATACATGCACACACACACACACACACACACACACACACACATGTAAATACGTACACGCACACACATAATTACATACTCACTTACACACACACACGCACCCACGCATACGCATGCACACCCACACGCAACACATACACGCACACACACATGCACACGCAAACGCACACGCACATGCACATGCAGACGCACATGCAAATGCAGACGTGCACGTAAATGCACACACACACGCAAACACGTACATGCACTCACACACAATTACACACACACACACACACACACACACACACACACACACACACACACACACACACACACGTGCACATGCGCATGCACACGCACACACACACGTATACACACACACATATGCACACACCCACGCACACGCACCCACATGCACAACCTCACCCACATGCAAACACACACACACACACACACACACACACACACACACACACACACACACACACACACACACACACACACACACACACACACACGTAAACATGTACAGACACACACAAACAATAACATACTCACATCCACATGCGCACCCACACGCACACATGCGCACGTGCCTGCACACGTGTATGCACACGCACATGTACACACGCATGCAGACGCACACACGCACAGACACTCACACACACATACATGCACACACACACCATGCAAACACGTACACGCACACACACAATTACATACTCACACACACAGGCACACGCACATGCACCTGCGCACCCACATGCACACACACACGCACACACACATATGCACGCACCCATGCATACGCACCCACATGCACACCCTCAGCCACACGCACCCGCACATGTACACACATGTACAGGAACACTAACACGTACACGCAAACGCATACAGACAGGCACACGCACACACATGCACACATGCATGCGTAAGCACATGCACACTCTCACACACACATACAATCACACGCACACATACACATACACACACACGTATACGCATGCAACCAAGTACACAAACACGCACACGCACATGCACACACCCACGCACATGCGCACCCACACACACACACGCACAGACGCACCCACATGCACACCCACACCCACACGCACTTGCACATGCACATGTATAAGCACATGCACATACACACGCACACGCACATGCACATACACACGCACAGGCACATGCACATACACACACATACGCATATGCGCATGCACATTCACATGCACACGCACACGTACACGCGCATGCACATGCACATGGACACACACGCACACGCACATGCACACGCATGGACACGCACACGCACGCACACAAACACACACACAAACAAGCACACGCACACACACACAATAACATACTCACACGCACATGCGCACCCACATGCACACGCACACGTGCAAGTGCACACGCACACACACACACAAAGACACGTGCACAGACACGCACACACACACATGTGTACGGACACGCGCACACACATGCACACACACAGAGACATGTACATGCACACGCACACAAACACCCACACGCACACATGCACGCACACCCACAAGCACACTCGCAGGTGCACGCACAGGCACAGTCACAAGTACATGCACACACACACACACACGCGCGCACACACATGCATACGTACACGCACAAACACACACACACACACACACTCAAACACGTACAGGCACACTCACACACAATTACACATGCACACACACACACACACACACACACACACACACACACACGTGCACATGCATGCACACGCGTACGCACACAAACTCACACACTCACACAAACATGCACACACACATGCACACGAATACACAAACGCACATGCACACACCCATGCACACGCGCAAGCGCACGCACATGCACACCCACACCGACACGCACCCACACACACACATGCACACTCACAAGAAAATGCACACGCACATGCACACACACACGTACACACACATAGACATGCACACGCACATGTACACATGCATGCACATGCACACGGAAATGTACACGCGCATGCACACGTACATGGACACGCTCACAAAAACACGCACGCGCACGCACACGCATACGCACACTCACACTCACACACACATGTACACGCAAACACACACACACACACACACACACACACACACACACACACACACACACGTAAACGATTATAGGCAAACACAAATAATAATATAATCACATGCACACGTGCACGCGCATACGCACGCATACCCACAAGCACACACGCACACGCACATGCACACGCACACGCGCATGCGCATGCACAGCCAAGCACGTACACGCACACACACACAATAACATATTGTCGTACTCACACGCACACACACACGCACACACACGTACACGCGCACGCGCACACACGCACACGGGCACGTGCACCCACACGCACACATACACGCACACATGCACGCGCACCCATAAGCACACGGACATGCGCAAGTGCACACACATGCACACGCACACGCACACACACACACACACGCACATGCACATACACACACACACACACACTCAAACACATATAGGAACTCACACACTATTACACACGCACACGCACACGCACATGTACACACGCATGTGCACGCACACGGCCACGCACACACACACAGACCTGGACACGCACATACACACGAATATGCACATACACATGTGCACACACAGGCACACGTCCAGGCACATGCACATGCACACGCACACGCACACGCACATGCACACCCACATTCACACTCACAAGTAAATGCACACACACATGCACACAAACACGTACACACACACAAACAGGCACAGGCACAGGCACACGCACACGCACACGCACACACACATGCACACGTACACGGAAACGCACACGAACACATGCACGCGCACGCTCACGCATACGCACAGTCACACTCACACGCACACGCACATGCACATGCACACGCACATGCACACATACACACACACACAAACAATAACATACTCACATGCACATGTGCATGTGCACACGCACCAACACGCACACGCACGCGCACACACGCGCACGCACACGCACATGCACATGCGCACGTGCACACACACACACACACACAAGCACATGCACAAGCACACGAACATGCACACACACATGCACACACACACGTACACGCACACGCACATAGACAAGCACACGCACACGCCCTCGCACTCGCACAAGCACACACACACTCACACTCACACACACACACACACACATGCGCACACACACACCCACACACACACACAAGCACATGCACACCCATAAGTTCATGCACATGCACACACACACGAACATGCCCATAAACACGCGCACGCGCACGCACACGAACATGCACATAAACACGCGCATGCACACGCACACTCAGACGTACACACACACGCACATGCACACGTGCATGCACACGCACACTCAGACATACACACACACGCACACACAAACATGCACACAAACATGCGCACGTGCACACACACACACACACTCACACTCACACACACATGCACACGCACATAAACAAGTACACACACACACACAAACAATAACATACTCACATGCACATGTGCACCCACACAAATACACACACGCATGCACATGCATACACATACGCGCGTGCACACACACGCGCATGCACACGCACACACACATGCAAGCAAATGCACAAGCACACGAACACACACACGCACATGCACACAAACACATACACACACATGCACATGCATACGCATACGTGCACGCACACGCACACGCACATGCACACGCACACGCACACACACATGCGCTTGCACACTCACAGGCACATGCACACACACACATAGACGCATGCAAACATGTACACGGACACACACAATAACATCCTCACATGCACACGCACAAGGACACACGCATGTGCACGCACACGCACACACACACGCGAATGCGCACCCACACGCACACATACACGCACACACGCACACGCACACATGCAAGCGCATGCACACGGACACACACATGCACAGACACAAACAATAACATACTCACACGTACATGCGTGCGTTCACGTGCACCCACACAGACACACACGTGCGCCTGCACACGCACACACACACGCACACGCGCACGCGCACGCACACACAAGCACACACACAAGCACACGAACACGCAAAAACACATGCACACTCACATGCACACAGACACGTACACGCACACGCACACAGACACACTTACGCACACGCACACGCACACAGACACGTACACACACATGCACACATACACACAAAAGCACATGTGTATGCGCACGCGCGCGCACACACACACACGTACACACGCATGCACATGCACACGCGCACACACACTCACACGCACACATACATGCACACACACACGCATGTAAACACGTACACGCACACACATAATTACATACTCACGCACACACGCACACGCACACGCGCACGCGCACACACACGAACCCACACATAATCATGCGCAAATACACGCACACACGCACACACACGTACACGCACATGCACATGCACATGCACACACACACGCACACGCACATGCACACGCACACGCATGTAAATTCACACACACACGTAAACACGTACAGGCACTCACACACAATTATACACGCACACGCACACGTGCACGTGTATGCACATGTGCACGCGTATGCACACACACACGCATATGCACACACCCACACACACGCACCGACATGCACACCCTCACCCACACGCAAACACACACACACACACACACACACACACACACGCGCGTAAACAAGTACAGGAACACACAAACAATAACATACTCACACACACGCGCGCACGTGCACACGTACCGATACACACGCACACGCACACGCACACGCACACGTGCACACACATAATAACATACTCACGTGCTCATGCACACGCACACACGCACGAACGCACACGCGCATGCGCACCCACATGCACACATACATGCACACATGCACGGGCACCCACAAGCACACGGACACGCACACACATGCACACGCACACACACATACACACACACACACACACGCAAACACATACAGGCACTCACACACAATTACACATGCACACGCAGAAGCACACGCACACGCACATGTGCACATGCACGCGCACGCACACGGACACGCACACGCACACAGACATGCACACACACATACACACGAATATGCACACGCACATGCACACACCCATACACACGCGCACGCATAGGCACATGCACACGCACACACACACCCACATGCACACACACACCCACACGCACCCGCACATGCACATGCATATTCACACTCACAAGCAAACACACACGCACATGCACAAAGACACGTACACACACACAGAGACAGACAAACACACACAGACAGTCACTCACACGCACATGCACTCACTCACGTGCACGCACACGCACACGGACATGTACACGTGCATGCACACGTACACGGACACACACGAACACACGCACGCACACGCACACGCACACTCACACTCACACACACACACACGCACATGTACATGTAAACACACACACACACACACACACACATGTAAACAAGTACACAGACACACAAAGAATAACATACTCACACGCACATGCACATGCACATGCACATGCACACGTACACACGCACGCTCATGCGCACGCAAGCACACGCACAAGCATATGAACACCCACACACATATGCACACGCACATGCACACACACATATGCACACAGACATGCACACGCACACGCACACACCCTTGCACTCGCACACGCACACACACACACACTCACACGCACACGTACACGAACATGCACATAAACACGCGCACGCGCACGCACATGCACATAAACACACGCACGCGAATGCACATGTACACTCAGAGGTACACGCACACGCACACACACAAACACGCGCATGTACACGCACACGCATACGCACACGCACACACACGTAAACAAGTACATGCACACACAAATAATAACATACTCACACGCACACGTGCACCCCCACACACACACGCACACGCATGCACACACATACACACACACACGCACGCGCACACACATATGCGCACTCACACGCACACGCACATGCACACGCACACGTAAACACACGCACAAGCACACGAACACACACACACACATGCACATGCACATGCACACAGACACGTACACGCACACGCACACATACACATATGTGCATGCACATGCACATGCACACGCACACGCACACGTGCATGAACACTCACTTGCACACGTATACGCACACACACGTGCATGAACACTCACATGCACATGCGTGTACGCACACGCACACACAAACATACACATATGTGCTTGCACATGCACATGCACATGCACACGCACACGCACACGCACACTCACATACACACGTACACGCACACACACAATAACATACTCACGTGCACACGCACACGCACACGCACACGCCCACGCGCACGCACACACGTACGCGCATGCACACGGACACGCAGATGCACACACAAAAACAATAACATACTCACACGTGCACATGCACGCGCACGTGCACCCACATGCACACGCACACGCACACGTGCACATGCACACGCGCACACACACATGCACATGCAAGCACACACACGCACACACAAATGCACATGCACATGCACACAGACACATACATGCACACGCACACAGACACACACACGTACACGCGCACACACACACACACAGACATGTACATGCACATGCACACAGACACGCACAAGCACACGCACACGTGTATGTGTACACGCCCACGCATGCACACATACACACGCACGCACACACACTCACACGCACACACACAATTACATACTCACGGACACAAGCAAACACATATGCACCCGCGCATGTGCACGTGTACCCACACGCACACATACACGCACACACACATGTACACACACACACACGTGCACACACATGCACATGCACACGCACACCCGCACACACACGCAAACAAGTACAGGCACTCACATACAATTACACACGCACATGCACACGTATACACACACGCATATGCACACACCCACGCACACGCACCCACATGCACACCCTCACCCACATGCACCTGCACATACACACGCACACGCACACAGACACGTACACACATACGCACACAGACGATCAAACTTCTTATCATCAAAATTATTTGAACTGTTCCAAGAACCCAACATGCATTTTTATGGCATTGGGCTCTTTCATTAATTAGTGGATTGATCAGTTAGTCTGATCATTCTTTTATTTCCATAAAAATAATAATATGGCTCCGTTTGCTTCAAACACAAATTTTGTCTTGTCAGAAGCAATCCCAAAGTTATTCAAAAGGTTCCCTTAACGTAGGTTTGTCATGCTCAGACATAGCATTTACTCATATGACACTTTATACACCTCAAAGTGTCATAGAGCTAAAAGAATAATTCTCCGTATTCTACTCATTACGCCTTACATTGAATGAACCCGAAATTTACACACATGCACACATGCATGCGCAAGCACACGCACACACACGTACACGCACATGCACACACCCACGCACATGCACACGCGCATGCGTACGCACACACATATGCACAGACACACCCACATGCGCACCCACACCCACACGCACGTGCACAGGCACACGTATAAGAACATGCATGTACACATGCACATGCACACGGACATGCACATAGACACACACACAAACACACACATAGACATGCACATGCACACACATACGCGGATGCAGATGCGCATGCGCATGCACACGCACACTTACACACGCACATGGACATGCACACACACATGCATATGCATACGCACACGCACAAGCACATGCACACTCACACTCACACGCACATGCACACTCACACGTACACACACACACACACACACACACACACACACACACACACACACACAATAACATACTAGCACACACGCGCGCACCCACATGCACACGCACACGCACATACATACAGACATGCGCCTAGACACGCACACAGACATGTACAAGGACACGTGCATGCATATGTACACGCACACGCACACGCACAAAAACACAAACACGCGCGGACACACACACATCACACGCGCGCGTGCGCGTGCATGCATATGCGCACTCACATGCACACGTACACGACATATGCACAGCACACGCACATGCATACGCACATGCACACGCGCACGCACACGCACACGTGCACGCACACAAACACAGACACGCACACGCACATGCGCACGCACACACACACACACTCACGCACACGCACACGCACATGTATACACACATGCATATCCACACACCCACGTAAATGCACCCACATGCACACCCTCACCCACACGCACCCGCACATGCACACGCACACGCACATAAACACACACACACGCACGCACACGCACACAGACACGCACACATGCACAAGCACACACACACGTATATGCACACATCATGCACGCAAGCACATATCACACACACACGTGTACACTCACACGCACACACGCACACGCACATACACACACACGCACACGCACACAGACACGCAATGCACACGCACATAAACACATCATGCACACGCACACGCACACAAACGTACACAACACGCAAATGCACACACATACCACATGCACATGCGCACGCACATGCAACATGCACACGCACATGCACACAATACACAAACGCACATGCACACCACACATGCCACACGCATGTGCACATGCACACCCACATCCACACGCATAGGCACATGTACAAGCACATGCACGCACACACGTATATGCACATGCACACAGACACGCACACGCACACATGCATATCCACACACCCACGTAAATGCACCCACATGCACACCCTCACCCACACGCACCCGCACATGCACATGCACACGCACATAAACACATACACGCACACGCACACAGACACGCACATGCACACACATGCACACATCATGCGCAAGCACACACACACACACGTACACTCACACGCACACGCACACGTACACACACACGCACATGCACGCAATCAAGCACATAAACACGCACACGCACACGCACACGAATACACAAACGCAAATGCACACACCCACACACATGTGCACGCGCATGCGCATGCACACACACACGCACATGCACACCCACATCCACACGCATGTGCATAGGCACATGTACAAGCACATGCACGCACACACGTATATGCACATGCACACAGACACGCACACGCACACGCACATGCATACACGTATGTGAATAAGCATGCACACGCACATGTACACGCGCATGCACACGCACATGGACACACACACGTACACGCGCATGCACACGCACATGGACATGCACACGCATACGCAGATGCACATGCACACACATACTCACACTCACATGCACATGCACACGCACACGTACACGCACATACACACACACGCAAACAAGTACACACACACACACACGTGCACCCACATGCACGCACACACGCACATAGTCACAGACACACGCACGGACATGCACACACACATGTGCATGGACACACGCACACATATGCACACTCACACGCACACACGTATGCGCACTCACACACACACGCACAAACACACGGACCCACACACGCACACGCACATGCGCATGTACACATGCATGCGCACTCACATGCATACGTACATGCGCACGCAAACGCACACTCACACGCACATGCACACGCAAACGCACACGCACACGCATATAAACATGCACACAGACACGCACACACACACGCACATAGACATGCACACGCACATGCATACGTGTATGCGAATGCGCATGCACACGCACACGTACACGCGCATGCACACACACACGTACACACATACTCACACTCACATGCACATGCACATGCACACGTACACGCACATACACACACATGCAAAAAAGTACACACACACACACACGTGCACCCACATGCACACACACACGCACATAGTCACAGACACGCGCACGGACATGCACACACACACGTGCACACATATGGACACTCACACGCACACACATATGCGCACTCACACGCACACGCACAAACACACAGACCCACACACGCACACGCACATGCGCACGTACACATGCATGCGCACTCACATGCACACGTACACACGCACGCACACGCACACTCACACGCACATGCACACGCAAACGCACACGCACACGCACATGCACACACACACACACATGCACACATACATGCACACACACACACACACGCACACACACATGCACATGCACACATACACGCACACACACACAATAGCATACTCACGTGCACACGCACATGCACACACACATGCGCACACATACACGCACACATGCACGCACACACGAACACACACACGCACATGCACATGAAGACGTTCACGCACAAACATACAAACACGTACAAGCACTCAAACACAATTACACAAACATTGCACACGCACGCGCACGCGTACAGACACACACACATGCACATAGACATGCACACGAATACGCACACGCACATTCACAAACCCATGCACACGCGCACGCATAGGCACACGCGCAGGCACATGCACAGGCACACACACACCCACATGCACATGAAGACATTCACGCACAAACATACAAACACGTACAGGCACTCACACATAATTACACATGCACATGCACACTCACATGTGAACACGCACGCGCACGCGCACAGACACACACACACACATAGACATGCACACGAATACGCACACACACATTCACAAATGCATGCACACACGCACGCATAGGCACACGCGCAGGCACACACACATGCACACGCACCCTCAAACACACATGCACACACACATGCACACTCACAAGCAAACACTCACGCACATGCACACACGTACAGACACATAGAGACACGCACACGCACATGGACACAGACATGTACATGCGCATGCACACATACACGTACACGCAAACACACACGCTCACACACGCACACACACACACACACACACGCTCACGCGCGCACACACATGCACACGCACACACACGCACACGCACACGCACGCACACACGCACACGTGCACACACACGTAAGCACGCACCGCACAACGCACACGTATACGCACACGCACACACACACACACACACACGTACACACACACACACACACACACGTACACGCACCCACACGCACACATACATACACACACACGCGACACAGACACAGCACATGGACATGCACACGCACACACACACACACACGACATGCACACACACACACACACAGCACACAGACACACACGCACACACACACACACACACACACACACACACATAGACACACACACACTCACGCACGCACACACACACACGCACACACACATGCAGACACACACACTCAACACACACGCACATACACACGCACACCGCACATGCACACACACACACACACACACACATACACGCACATACGCACACACACGTGCACAGGACACACAGCACACGCACACACACATGCGCATGCACACACACACGCACACGCACACGCACACGCACATAGACATGCACACGCGCATGCACACACACACACACAGACACATAGATACTACACACACACGAATGACACACGCACACGCACACTCACACACACACACGCACACACACACGCATACGTAGACACACACACACACACACACACACACACACACACACACACACACGCACAGAGACACACACACAGACACACGACACACGCACACGCACATGCACACGGGCACACATAGACACACTCACACACACACACAAACATGCACACGCACATGGACACGCACACAGCACATGCATACACACACGCACATAGACACGCACATGCAACACACACACACGCACACTTCACATAGACACAGACACATGCACACACACAGCACACGCACACACACATGCACGCACACGCACATACACATGCACACGCACACACACACGCACACACACACACACACGCACGCACACACACACACACACACACACACACACACACATGTGCACACGCACACACACACACACATACGCACATGTACACACACACGCTCACGCGCGCACACACACACACACACACACACACACACGCACACAAATACACAGCACACAAACACACACACGTGCACATACGTCCGCACATGCACACACACACGCACACGACAATGTACATGCACACTTACAC
>CM034147.1:477158056-477223056 GCA_019776745.2 Taxus chinensis | reverse complement strand
GCATGCACACACACGCGCGCACACACACTCACAATAACACATACACGCACACATACATGCACACGCACATGCATGCAAACATGTACACACACACAATTACATACTTGTTGTTGCAAATCAGCAGCACCCCTGGATGTAAATCAGGTTTCTAAGTTGATGTTTTAGGCATCCAGTGTGATTGCACAACATTGAAACCTCTCTCCAAGTGTGGGACTTGTAAAAATGAGAGAGGAATCTCCAAAATAGAGGTTGGTTCCTCAAACTCCTCTGATTTAGATCTATATTTTGCACAACTACAAAGGTTCTAATCCTAATTCTACCCTAGATTGCAAGGAGACAGGGATAAAAATGTAAAAATGAAACTAAACTAAAGATGGTGATGCACCAAAAGGAGTGGTGAAACATTTTTTGCCATGTAAATAGACACAAATTCATGAAATGCAACAAGGGAAAACATACACAAGCTGATAGATGTAATTAGAGGTCTTAAAATGAAGTAAAACAATACAAACAGAGGACTGAAAGCATTCACAAAGTTTACACTGTCAATTCCATGTAAAAATCTCTTGCATTCCACCATCAAAGAAGTATAAACCTGTTACAAACTATGAAAAAGGTCTGATTCTTACAACTATCACTTGCTGGAGGTGAAAGAAGAAGTTTGCAATGTCAAAAGTGTTCAACCATGAAGAAATGAGCCAAATCTGGCTTTTACAGTGCATGGGTCGAGCCCAAGAGAGAGAAAACATAAAAAACGTGGGAGCCCATTCCTCATTGATGGAAAATACATTAAAACAGTATGGAGGACCTTACAAACCCATACCCTATCATTTTTGACCATATTGGAGAATAATGCGACCCATTCTGTATTAAATTTGGTTGTTGAAATGTCATTTCTGGCCATGGACACGTACCAAAACCATTTTTGAATTTTCTCTCTACAAAATGAACCAAAATTAGAAATTGACAATGGAATCATGTAGATAATTTTAACAAATTTCCAATGATATAAAGAACGTGAAAATATGAGCTCTGGATCAAAAGATATGATCGTTTGAAGATTTAGGGTAAAAACGGCCCAAAAACGGATCGGCGGGAAAATTTTTTGAATTTTACCTCTTTTTTGTCTTTGGAAAAATTTTCAAAAATTCCCCACGTCCCTTCTCCTTAGGACACGTGTCCTCCTTCGGTTGGCTCGGGCCAACCCTCCAACTCGCCCCATCAAAATCTCGGCAAAAACACTAAGTGAAAAGTTCACCCTCTCCTCCGCTGCTCGGGTTCCAATGGACACGTGGCCCATTCTTATTGGGCACGGGCTATGTGGGCCGATTTTGGCCTTTGAAACTTTTACAACAAACTTAGCAAAAATTTCCATTTCAACCCCGACACCCGCGAGCCTCCCTTGACACGTGTCGAATTCCTATTGGTTGCGGGCCAAAATTAAAAAAATTGCCCTTCTCAAACACTTAGCAAAATTTTCATACGCCTCCCCTTGTGACACGTGTCACAACCTGATTGGTCCGCGGGCCCCGCGGGCAAAAATTTTCATTTGAACCTTTGACCAAAATACTTGGAAAAATTTCAAATTTGCCTCCGACCCCCGAACTCCTCTACCACGTGGTAGCTTCCTATTGGCTGCGGGCCTCAAATGGGAAAATTTTCCACAAAAACTCCGCCGAGCCATAACTTGAAAAATATAAGGAGTTAGGAGGCAAACTTTACCTTTTTGGAAAGCTCTGAGAGAGCTCTATTTGATGGCACCATTTACAAAAAGCCTTGAGTGCCTTAAAATTAGAAAATGTGGACTGAGGCACAAGAGAGGCAAGAACACAAGGAGTTAGCCACAAAAAATGAGCTGGGGCACATTTTGGATAACAATTTTGGCTACTCAGAGGGGTCATCTGCCTGCTAGATGAAAGTACCAGTAACCTGAAGTAGTCCATTGGCCATGGAGCCATCAAATATTCTGTTTAGAACCCCAACTGACTTAGAATGTGCAAGGAGGAAGATGGAATATCACATGATGGAAGTAAGGACTGCAAAACATCTCCACGGACAGCAAGCTATGCCAAAGCACTTAGGGAAAGCAAAACTAACCTACAGAAAAACAATGTGCAAAGCACTTGGAGGAATGAAAATCTAATCTAATATTTAACAAGTGGTAAATTTCCCTCTAGAAGCAACGCTTGAGATAGATTTCATTGACTGGAATCTATAGTTCTTCACCATCCAATGAGGCCAATTAGAAAGCATTGTTGTTCTTGCACTTCGTGACCATGTATGGGCCACTCCAAATGGCATCAAATTTTGAATGCCTTCCTGGTTTTGCTCTATCCACATCCCATTTCAACACTAGATCTCCAACTTGAAAAGATCTATCCTTGGCCTTCCTATCAAAGGTCTTTTTGATCAAAGCTTGATCCTTTTCCATTCCTTGGGATGCCTGATTTCTAACCTCTTGCAGCTCCATCAACTCTGCATATCTTACCTCCATGGGCTCAAACTCTAGCAACTATAATTGCTTCATGAGTTCCAATGTTGGTAACTCAAGTGACATGGGCAAGATTACCTCTCTTCCATAGACAAGTTTGAATGGAGAGTTACCTGTGGATCTCTTGGGAGTTATCTTATCAGCCCATAAGGTTGATTTAAGTTTTGTACGCCAAGACCTCTAATTCTCATCAAGAGTCCTCCTAATGATCCTCAACAAGTTCTTGTTTGTAGACTTGGCCTGGTCATTACCTTGAGGGTAATAGTTTGATGAAGTGCTTAGGTAGATCCCGTTCTTGACAGCCCACTCAGTCACCTTGGATCCAATGAATGCCAATGCATTATCTAAGATTATCGTAGCAGGTATACCAAATCTGGTTGCTATCCCCTCATAAAAGTCTAAGATGCTGGACTCATTTGCTCCTTTGAGTGCTACTGCTTCAGTCCATTTGGTGAAGTAGTCTGTGGCTATCAAAATCCATTTGTGCCCTTGACTTGAATTGGGATTAATGACTCCAATGAAGTCCAAACCCCATTGCATGAATGGCTGGTCAACTGAGATTGGATGTAATGGAAGGGCAGCAAGTCTCTCTTTTCCTGTGAAGAATGCACAATTCTTACACCTCTTAATCCATGCATAGCAATCACTGAAAATTTTAGGCCAATAATAACCAGCCTTCATGATTTTTAGATCTGTCACTCTTGGTGCAAAATGACCACCAGCTGGTCCACCATAGAACTCTTCCAACACCCTATGAATCTGATTTGTGCTAATGCATCTCAGCAGCACTCCATTCACATCTTTCTTGAACAAAACTCCATTAACAATGGCATATGGGATAGCCTGTAATTTGAAGCATCTTCTTTGGGTCTTGTTCATCTCCGGGGGGCATACGCCTGTGCTTAGGAAGTGTATAATACCTTGGCTCCAGTAAGGAGTGGGGGCAGCATTGTCTTCTTCTTGATTGCCACTTGACTCATGGCTGTCCTGGACTGTCAAAACAGCCTCTTCTTCATTGCATACTTCTTTTTTCTTCCCCAAAAATAGCTGCTCACACAATCCTTTCCCTCTTACCAGCTTGGTGATCTTGATCTCAATGTCATACTCCATGACATGGGTGATCCAACCTGCCCTTTTCTCATTCAAATCTTTGTTGAGGAGGAAGTCCTTAACCCCAGCATGTGAGACCAGCAACTGGGCCTTGTTGTTCGAGACTAAATGCTTGAATTTCTTAAAGCTTTTGATTACTATCAGCACATGCTTCTCAATAAAAGAATACCTCACCTCATAGTCATCTAGGCTCTGGCTGAAGAAAGAAATTGGCTGCTCATCGTTGTCCTTGTTCTGCTGTACCAAAATGGCAGAAATAGTATCATTACCTCCAAATGCATAGAGGATGAAATCCTTGGAGAAATCTGGGTTGATGAGAGTTAGTGCTTGAGAAATGGCTTCTTTGATTGCTTCAAAACTCTCCTTGCCTTCTGTTGTCCACTTGAAAGCCATGTTCTTCTTTGACATTTTGGTGATGGGCTTGTAAGGGCTGCAAAATCTGGGACAAACCTCTGGACAAAGTTTATTCTCCCCAAGAAACTCTGAAGGGCCTTCTTGTGGCTTGGCAATGGTAGTGCTCTTATGGCTTCAACCCTCTCTGGATCAATTGCTAATCCTTCTTTGGAGACAATATGGCCAAGGAGCTTTCCTTCATGTGCAAGAAAGATACACTTCTTAGGATTCAAAGACACTCCAAATCTCCTACACCTCGTGAAGACTTGTCTCAAATGAGAGAGGTGGTCTGCTGCATTTTTAGAAAAAATAGGGATATCATTAAGGTAAATCAGCACCACGTTGTTAATCAAACCTTTGAACGCCATGTCCATTGCCCTTTGGAAGGTAGCACCAGCGTTGGACAACCCAAATGGCATTTTCCTGTATGCAAAAGTCCCCCATTTGGTTGTAAAGGCTATCTTGAACTGGTCTTCTTCCTTCACCATAATCTAATTGTAGCCGGAGTAGCCATCAAGTAGTGAAAACCTCTCGGAGCTAGCCACAACTTGCAATATTTGCTCCATGGAAGGGAGTGGGTAATGGTCCTTGAGAGATGATCTATTTAAGTCTCTGAAATCAACACACAATCTGATCTCTCCACTCTTCTTTCTGACTGGAACCAACTTGGCAACCCAACTAGAATGCTTGATTGGGAATATGATTCTTGACTCAATCAGCTTGTCCAATTCTTTCCTCATGAGAGGCTCCATGTGTGGATTGACTGGTCTTTGTTTCTGCCTGACAAGCTTAGTATTTGGATCCAATTCAATGGTATGCTGAGCTAAGTTGGGATTGAAACCTTTCAAATCTTCATAGCTCCAAGCAAACACATCTGGGAATTCTTGACACAGTTGCATGAATTCATACCTTTCTTGTTCAATTGTCATCTTTCCAATTTGCAATGGTTTGTTCTCTTCTACCAAGATGGATACTGAATCTTCTCTCTTGACCTGAATGTTTTCTTTCTCTTTCCTAAACTGATCATTGGGATTAAAACTGGACTCCAAAGTGATAAGTCCCTTGGGCAGCTTGTTAGTTCTCATCTGTACCACTTGGTCACCATACTGTTGTTCCAGTTTTTCTTGATTCTTAGCTGAGAACTCATCTTCTTCTTGCAAGAAATGGATGATTTACTGGTCATTCTCAAATACTTGCCAACTGACATTGTTATCCGGCACTGAAGGCCTCACAATCAGGTGGATGTTTGGCTGTACCTTGTCTTTTTGAATGATTTCCACAATGTCAAAGGCTGCCCCTACTGCTGTAAGCCTGTCAGCAGCTTGATTCTCTTTCCTAGGAATGGATTTGATGCCAAAACCCTCAAAATCTTCCATGAGGTCCCACATCCTATTCTTGTAGCACCTGAGTAGATCATTCTTGGTAGCATGTTGTCCCTTGACCTGATTTACAATCAATTCACTGTCACCAAAGACTTGCAAGTTCTTTATTTTCTTCTTGATTGCCCAATGCATCCCTCGCACCAAGGCTTCATATTCAGCAGTGTTATTAGAGCATGCAAACTGAAATCTAAAAGCTGAATAGTACTTTACTCCTTGAGGTGAAACAAGCATAGCTCCACCTCCTGCACCTTGTCTACTCCTTGATCCATCAAAAAATAGCTGCCATACCTCATTGTCATCCTTGTGGTTTAGCTTGGTGATGCTAGGAATAGGCTGATTTTCTTCGTGTATGCAATAGACCCCTAGCTCAGATTCTTCCACTTCTTGATAAGGATCAAAAGCATGTTCCTTATTTTTCCATTCATCAAGAGTTAGATCCAGGATGCTTCCAACCTTGGTGTCAGCTTCATCGGTGCTTAGGTGGTCTTCTTGATCAAATGCTGAACAATTGGCGTTGATCTGACTTGGAGTGTAAGGCTCAATGTTGAAGTTTGCAATAGGTTCAGAACTTATTGTAGCCTTAGTTCCATACCTCATTCTGAACAGCATGTGTGACCAATCAGTAGACAAATATCCCCCAATCTTGGCTGTGAAGTCCCTTGACAAGCATAGGGAAAAGAGCGGTGGAAGGTCTATGACTGATACATCTTATAAAACAACAACATTTGGACATGCATGCAAGGTAAGACTCAAGTTTCTAATCACCCCAACTATTGTTACTGCTATCCCATCCAGCTACACTACCCCTTTGGATATGGTTTCATACTGGAGCCCTAGCTGATCAGGTATTTGTTTAGGCATCACTGAGCTACTTGCCCCGGAATCTATCATGCAATTGTGCACTAACTGATTTCCAATGATTAATGAAACATAGAAAGGAGGGGGCTTCAACATTTTACCTTGCTGTCCTCCATGATTTCCCTTAGGCTGGGCAGCATTTGTGAGCACTTTCTCTTGCATCTGAACTTGCTGATTCAAAGTTGGCCAGTCCTTCATGGCAGCTTGTAACAAGTCTCTTTGGCCTGGGATAGATAGGGATTCCCACATTGATATATTAACATTTATCTTCTTCATCTAATCAATGATATTGAATGTTGATGAAGGATCTCTTTCGTGTCCCTTTGCTTGTACATTCACTCCTTACACGTGGGCAACAATAACTGGTATTTGAGTTAGTCTAGGAGCTGTTCTTGGCTGCCCTTGTGCACTTGAAATTGGATTTTGCTTGCCAACCATTTGTGGAGCCATGGAAGGTTGTGGATTGGTTGGAGCTAATGGCTGTTCTTCACCCAAATTCCTTCTTTTTGACCTTGTGTTGGCTATAACACCTTGAGAAACTGCTTGATTCATGCCACAGAAATCTTCTGCTTGCCAGTTTACCAATGTGGTGTCATTTGGGGCTGATTGCTGTTGGAATGTTTCTTGTTGTTGGTTGTTTCCTTGACTGCCTTCACCCTCCACACCAATAGTTGTCACCATTAATGCTTGATTCAAAGTACCATTGAAGCACATAGATTGGTTATGAGGTTCATTGTATGGAAAACACCAATCATACTCTTGAGCAACGTTGTTTTGTGTTGGCACCAATGTCTTAGAGGCAGATATGGCATTAGGATTATATGGCTGAAATGGTCTATTGGCAGGAGGCCTTGTTTGATTTACATTTGTAGCTGGATTAGGAGGTCTTTGTGGTTGGTATGGCTACCTGTTAGGTTGAGCTTGGGGCTGGTAAGAAGGTCTAAAACCTTGGGCTTGCTACCTCTTCAGAGTAACCAGCTCATTGCCTAGGTTTTGCAATTGCTTCATGATTTCTTGAAGCTCATTTGGGGCACTTGGAGATGAAGTAGAAGCTTCATTTGAACTCTGATTTCTAGGAGTGGGAGAAGGAGCCAAATTAGGTGCTTGATTGGTATTTGGACTCTCTAAACTTGGAAACAATGGCATGGGAGGTCTAGGGGCTGGTTTGCTAGCTTGGATCAAACAATTTTCAGCCCTAATGGCAATGCTATAAGCCATAGGGATAGTTATGCGTCCCATGGACTGAATCAACATAGAAATATCAGAATTTAGAGCTTTGAGATAATAGAGAAAAGCACCTTCTGCTGTTGGCCTAACTACCATTGGAATTCTCTCCCAAGTCTTTTGAAATCTGAAGTTGAAATCGGTCAGCTGTTCATTAGGAGCTCTCTTGATGGTTGTCAGCTGCTCCAAAAGAGACAAGTTGTCTCCCTTCTCTCCAAATTGCTGATGAAGTGCTATACACAACTGATTCCAATTTGTGATAGAACCATCTCCAAGGCTTCTAAACCATTGCAATGCTTTCCCCTTGAATGAAGATGCCAGCAACTTGACAGCCACTTGCATCTCATTGATTTCATGAATTGCACGAAGGTTAGCAATATCACATGGAGTAGTCTAATTTTCTCCAGTGAAGTATGGAATGTTCTTCAAGGCTACAATAGGAATTGGATGTTGTGCATTGACGACAAGTGGGCTGCTACCTGTGAAGTTGAAATAGGGGTTGTTTTGTGCCATTCTAATTGGTCTTAAAACCCTTGTTTACTGAATGAAAGGCCTACCAGGTGGAGGAGTTGAGAGAGTTTTGTTTGGTGGAGATGGAGACCTTTGAATCCTTCTTCCACTTTACCTTACTCTTGGAGATAACTGCAGATATTCAAACAGCACCTCTTCTTCTCCAACTCTTGACCTTGTAGTGATTCTTCTCATGAGTTTTCAGGCCTGTACTGCTGAAACCAGTTGATTCTTCCCCTTTGGAGTCACCAGATATGCAAATTATAGCTCTTTTAAAGCAAGAAAATTGTAGCAGATGCACATCAACTTTGCTGCAGTAAAAATGAGACCTCTAAGGTCCCACCGGGTGTGCCAAAACTGTTGTTGCAAATCAGCAGCACCCCTGGATTCAAATCAGGTTTCTAAGTTGATGTTTTAGGCATCCAGTGTGATTGCACAACATTGAAACCTCTCTCTAACTGTGGGACTTGTAAAAATGAGAGAGGAATCTCCAGAATAGAGGTTGGTTCCTCAAAATCCTCTGATTTAGATCTATATTTTACACAACTACAAAGGTTCTAATCCTAATTCTACCCTAGATTGCAAGGAGACAGGGATAAAAATGTAAAAATGAAACTAAACTAAAGATGGTGATGCACCAAAAGGAGTGGTGAAACATTTTTTGCCATGTAAATAGACACAAATTCATGAAATGCAACAAGGGAAAACATACACAAGCTGATAGATGTAATTAGAGGTCTTAAAATGAAGTAAAACAATACAAACAGAGGACTGAAAGCATTCACAGAGTTTACACTGTCAATTCCATGTAAAAATCTCTTGCATTCCACCATCAAAGAGGTATAAACCTATTACAAACTATGAAAAAGGTCTGATTCTTACAACTATCACTTGTTGGAGGTGAAAGAAGAAGTTTGCAATGTCAAAAGTGTTCAACCATGAAGAAATGAGCCAAATCTGGCTTTTACATTGTATGGGTCGAGCCCAGGAGAGAGAAAACATAAAAAATGTGGGAGCCCATTCCTCATTGATGGAAAATGCATTAAAACAACATGGAGGACCTTATAAACCCATACCCTATCATTTTTGACCATATTGGAGAAGAATGCGACCCATTCTGTATTAAATTTGGTTGTTGAAATGTCATTTCTGGCCATGGACACGTACTAGAACCGTTTTTTAATTTTCTCTCTCTAAACTAAACCAAAATTAGAAATTGACCATGGAATCATGTATAGATAATTTTAACAGCTTTCCAATGATATAAAGAACGTGAAATTCTGAGCTCTGGATCAAAAAATATGATCGTTTGAAGATTTAGGGCAAAAACGGCCCAAAAACGGATCGGCGGGAAAAAATTTCAAATTTTACCTCTTTTTTGTCTTTGGAAAATTTTTCAAAAATTCCTCGTGCCCCTTCTCCTTAGGACACGTGTCCTCCTCCGGTTGGCTCGGGCCAACCCTCCAACTCGCCCCATCGAAAACTCGGCAAAAACACTAAGTGAAAAGTTCACCCTCTCCTCCGCCGCTCGGGTTCCAACGGACACATGGCCCATTCTTATTGGGCGCGGGCTATGCGGGCCGATTTTGGCCTTTGAAACTTTTACAACAAACTTAACAAAAATTTCCATTTCACCCCCGATGCCCATTAGCCTCCCTCGACACGTGTCGAGAGTTCCTATTGGCTGCGGGCCAAAATTAAAAAAATTTCCCTTCTCAAACACTTAGCAAAATTTTCATGCGCCTCCCCTTGTGACACGTGTCACAACCTGATTGGTCCGCGAGCCCCGCGGGAAAAAATTTTCATTTGAACCTTTGACCAAAATACTTGGAAAAATTTCAAATTTTCCTCCGGCCCCCGAACTCCTCTGCCATGTGGCAGCTTCCTATTGGCTGTGAGCCTCAAATGGGAAAATTTTCCACAAAAACTCTGCCGAGCCATAACTTGAAAAATATAAGGAGTTAGGAGGCAAACTTTACCTTTCTGGAAAGCTGAGAGAGAGCTCTATTTGATGGTGCCATTTCCAAAAAGCCTTAAGTGCCTTAAAATCAAAAAATGTGGACTGAGGCACAAGAGAGGTAAGAACACAAGTAGTTAGCCACAAAAAATGAGCTGGGGCACATTTTGGATAACAATACTCACATACACACGCACACACACACGGAGGCACACACACACGCACCTGCGCATGCGCATGCGCACCCACAGGCACACACATGCACACACACCCGTACATGCACACGCACACAAATACGTAAACACACACGCGCATGCACACGCTCATGGACATGCACACACATGCACACACACACGCACACGCACACGTGCACACACACACGCAAACACATACAAGAACTCACACATAATTACAAACGTGCATGCACACAGACATGCAAATGTACATGCACGCATATGCACACACCCACACACATGCACCCACATGCACACCCTTACCCACACGCACCCGCACATGCGCACGCACACGCACACACACACGCACAGGAACATAGACATGTACATGCACATGCACACACACACGTACACTCACACGCACACATACACATACACACACATGCACATGCATGCAAACAAGTACATAGACATGCACACGAATACACACACGCACATGCACACACCCACGCACATGCGCACGCACATGCGCACCCACACACACACGCACAGATGCACCCACATGCACACCCACACCCACACGCACTTGCACATGCACTTACACACGCACACACACATGCATGTACACATGCACACACACACACTTACATGCACATAGACACACACACTCACTTGCACATAGACACGCACACGCACATGCACACACCCACGCACATGCGCACGTGCATGTGCACCCACACACACACGCACAGACGCACCCACATACACATGCACACGTACAAGCACATGCATGTACACATGCACATGCACACGCACATAGACATGCACACACACATGCATACGCGTATGCACATGCACATGCACACACACACTCTCATGCACATAGACACGCACACGCACACGCACATGCACACTCCACGCACATGCGCACCCCCACACACATGCACAGACGCACTCACATGCACACCCATGCCCACACGCACTTGCACCCACACATGCACACGCACACACACACGCACACACACACGTACACTCACACGCACACATACACATACACACACATGCACATGCACACAAACAAGTACATAGAAATGCACATGAATACGCACATGCACATGTACACACCCACGCACATGCGCACGCGCATACGCACCCACACACACATGCACAGACGCACCCACATGCACACCCACACCCACACGCACTTGCACATGCACATGTACAAGCACATGCACGTACACACGCACACGCACATGCACGTACACATGCACACGCACACTCACATGCACAGAGACACACACACTCACATGCACATAGACATACACACACACACGCACATGAACACACCCACGCACATGCGCACGTGCATGCACACCCACACACACACACACAGACGCACCCACATACACACCCACGCCCAAACGCACTTACACATACACACGTACAAACACATGCACGTACACACGCACATGCACACACACATAGACATGCACACTCACACGCATACGCATATGCGTATGCACATGCACATGCACATTTACAAGCACATGCACACAAACATAGAAACATACATGCACACGAACACGCACACACACACATGCAATCACATGCACACATACACACACACACACACACAAACAAGCACACGCACACACACACAATAACATACTCACACACACACGCGCACGGACACGCACAAACACGTGCACAGAAACATGCATGCACATGCACACACACACAGACATGTACACACACAGGCACACAAACATGCCCACGTGCACACACATGCACACGCGTATGTGCACTCACACGTACACGTACACGCGCACACACATGGACATGCACATGCACACACGCACTCACATGCACACGTACACACAAACACAGACCCGCACATGTGCACGCGCACTCATATGCACACACACACGTACACACACGCACACACACACACACACACACACACACACACACACACACGTAAACACACAGAAACACATACACACACAATAACATACGTGCACACATGCACACACACGCACGTGCACACACATGCATATGGGCACACGCACCCTGTAGTGCCCACTTTCCTTAGACACCATTCAGATACTGATCCTGACACTATTAGTCACATTTCAGATATTAGTATGTTTTGATTAGTATGATGGTTAGATGTTAGATCATGGATTAATATTGATCTGGATTCAGATATTTTACTTGAGGATCATTAAGACATTTTTATTATTATGTGGATGATGATAAACTAGTTGACATAGACAGGTTATTGATGTTAATTTTAGACATGTGACATTGATTATTATGAATAGCTCTAGTATATAAATCTATTGGATGATGATATAGTTACAAATTGAATTTTAATGATAAATATTGAATCTTGATATTGTTGTGATTCGAATTTAATGTTTATATATCATTTGGATGTTTTGATATGGCCACGAGGCTGAAGGAGGTATTTTTTATTTTGCAGGTTAAAAAAAATCACAAAAATGTCCGGGGACTAGAGACTAACCATATTGGAATTCAGTGTGAAATCAACAAGGGCACCATGGCAATTGTGTTTGATTGTGTGTTTAGTTGTTAGAATTTCCCATGGGGGGGATTTCCATTATTGTGACCATAGGGGCATATGTGTGTTTTTATTATGTGTTCCCTTTTTAATTATTGTTGTGTGTATTTTATTTGTAATGTGCTTTTGTTTTAATTATTTTTAAAGTGATAGTATTATGTGGGAGTCATATAGTTAAAATTTAATTAAATTAAATGGGATGTGGAATGTGAAATTAAATGTTTTTGCCTTGTGTTGAAAATGATATTTGATTTATATATTTTATAACCTTATGGTAATTAAATAAATCTTATGCCAAAAGGTTGTCATAAATAAATGTCATAGAAGTTAATGCATTTTAGAAGAGTGTGTAAGTTACCAAGTATGGGTTGTGTAAGAGGTTTGTAAGGCTGATTTTGGAAGGTCAAACACTCCTTCCTCTTTGAAATTCGAATTTTCCCTTGAAGGAAAATTTTGGAGGCTTGTGGGACAAGTTAAACTTGTCCCACACCTCTCAAAAACCTCAACCAACCATGATTATAATTTTAGAGTCAAAATCAACTTATTTTATTTTGTTTTGGCATGATTTATGAAAGAAGTGATTGCACTTACCTTACAAAATTTTAAATGCATTTTCCTTTTGGGTATGGGTTGAGTTTGTGTATGTAAGTAATTTTGTCATTCACATTCATTGTGATGTATTTACTTTTGATGTGATTTCATTTTGGGATGAGGAAAAATGATGTGGCATCCCACTTGGAATCCACATCATCCTCTTCCATCCTCTCCTTTAAAATGGAATTTCTTCCTCTTTTGGAGGTTGTTGAAACCTTTCCATTTGCTTCTTGGGGTCAAATTTTTCTCTTGCATTGGGAGCTTGTTCTTGTGGAAGGAGCTTGGACTGATTTGCATGCTTTGAAACTGCTGTTTTGGGATTGATTTGAGCAACAAGAATCTGTTGTTTGAAATTAAATCTCCATTATGGAGAGGTAGGCTCTAATTCTTTTAAATTTTTGTTTTCCCCTTCTTGCATGCAAAACATTGAATGGTATTGTGTTTGCATTCTTTGAGGGATGAGTAGAATGCCTAGGACATGGTGTAAAAAGAGAAGACTATGGGGATTCAAATGGGGGGGGGCATATTTTCATTGGCATTTGTTCTTATGGAGGGAGTGTTGGTTTGGGATCCACCTAGGAAAGGAAATAGCTTGCATTTCCTACTTCTTGGGGGGGCATAAGGAGGGGTTGGGAGATATAAGATTTATGGGATTTGATTGAGTTTATGGTGGGTTGCTTTTGGTGGATGCCCAATTCCAACATGGGAGGCACAAGGAGACCCCCATAGTTCTTACTATTGATTGTCTTGCTTGCTTGGAGAAGGAGCCTTTGTTTTAATTGAAATTGTTGTTATAGTTGTGAATTACATCTTTGTGTTTGTGAATGTATGCTTGTATGTGAAGAAGCTATGTTGCCATGTGTTGTTTTATCATGTTCCATTCTAATATGGTTGGGGCTTGGGGGCCAATGTGGAAAGATGGCTTCTCTTTTCCCATTGGATGTCTTGGTTAGGTGGAGAGCATCACCTTTCCCCCTTCCTTGTTGTGATGAGAAGAATGAAGATGAAGAACTTAGCTTGCTGCTGTTTGGAGAAGAAAGACAACAGTTTGACAGTCATCCTTTTTGTAAATTTTAAATGTAATCCTTCCCACTTCAAGTGGATGCATGTAATTGATTTGAGACGGAAATGTTTACCGTGTAATTTGAAAGTTGTAATTGATTGTGAAATGTAAATGATATCCCAGGTTTTGTATTTGAAAAGAGAAAGAGTCACTTTCCCTTCCTCTGTTTTAAAAATCAGAATATGATACAGTTTGTAATTTTCAATTTAGAATGTAAAGAAAGGAGATCAATTGTAAGATTGTTTAAATTCAATAAAGGAATCGAATTTATCTTGATATACCTTGTTTCAATATTGTTGTTGGAGATAGATGAATGAAATACATTACTTTCCCAATTGCATTGTTATCTTGGAAATCACATGACTGTTAAATTAACAATTCTGTTTTGGAAAGAAAAAAAAATAGATCTTTGAAATGAGTTGATAAAAGTTAGAAATCAACATTGCATACTGTATACATGTCTTTGTTGAATCAATTGGATGTCTTAGAAATGAAATGGATATGTTTTCTTTAATTGAAAATTGCATAATAAATTGTAAATTCATGGAGAAGAGAACTCTGTTTTAAGTTCATAATTTTGGCATCTTCCTTTTTAAACAAAATGAGTAGTTCGACTTTATACTAAAAAATAAATTACGAAACTTGAAATTCACACTTAAGAAGACTTGAGAAATCTAAATTCGCTAAAATGGTGAAGAATAAATCTCCAAAACTCAAAGAGTTTCAATTCGGAGCTTGCATGGTCATTTCTGTCTTTCCGTCAACTGTCAGAAAATTGAAAACTTGTATAAATATTGATTAAATGGACATACTTAAAACAATTTATAATTCTTCCCTAAGAGTCGATCCTCCATGTCTGTTTGACATGTTAGTGGAAGAAGAGTTCAAATTTTATCAAATTGAACAAAAATAGTACAAGTAGGAACAAATTGTCAGTTTTAAAAAAATTAAAATCCTTGCAGATTGATTTCTTAAAATTGACCTTAAACTTTACAAAATTATAAAAATTGGAAAGAGGTTTGGGAAGGAATTTTGTTTTCTGTTGTGTGCATTGGGTTTTATTGCTCTACATTTTGTTCTTCCATGGTTTCTGGTCGAACCAACTGTAATTTGGGTTATGTATCTCTGTTCTTGGAGAAGTGAGGCTATTTTGGAGCCTGTGGAAGTTAGTAGACTGGTAAAATTTTTCCTCCTAACTCCACGTATTTTTCAAGTAATGGCTCAGTGGAGTTTTGGTGGGGAAATTTTCCCTAGAAAGGCCCGCAGCCATCAAGAGCTGCCATGTGTCCAAGCGTGAAAAAACACCAAGCGACCCGAAGGAAAAATGGTCAGGAAGGGCCCGCACCCAATCAGAATGTGCCATGTGGCACCTGGAGTGGCAGAGCGTGGGGAAAATTTGAAAATATTCCAAAGACCAAAACGGGTAAAAATTCAAACTTTTTGCCCGCCGATCCGATTTTGGCCTATTTTTGCCCTAAAAACTTCAAATCGACATAACTTTCGATCCAGAGCTCATATTTTTCACATTCTTCATATCAATGAAAAGATGGTGAAATTATCTACAAGATTCCATGGTCAATTTTGAATTTTGGTTTAGTTTGGAGGGAGAAAATAAAAAACACTTCTGGTACACACCTATGGACAAAACTGATGTTTCAACAACCACCAATTTAATGCAAATGGGTCGCATTTTTCTCCAGCATGGTCAAAAAGTGTCAGGGCATGGGTTTGTAAGGACCTCCATGCTATTTTTAATGCATTTTGGTCAATGGGGAATGGCTCCCATGTTTTTCACATTTTCTCTCTCCTGGGGCTCGACCCATTCACTGTAAAAGCCAGATTTGGCTCATTTTTCAAAGGATGAACACCTTTTTGCATAGCAAGCTTCTGTTTTCACCTTAAACAAGTGATTTTGGAAGGAGCAGAACTTTTCAGGAATTGTAACAGTTTTTCTGCTCTTTGGTGTTGGAATGTAGGATTTTGATGTTGAAAGTCACAATACAGGCTCTGTGAATGCTTCAGTCCTTTGTTGTGTGTGTTTGGTTCATTTCAAACCTTTGATTACATCTTATCAACCTGTGCATGAACGTTTTATGTTATAATTTCTGATTTGTGTCTATTCTCATGAGCAAAAATGTTCACCACTCCTTTGGTGTATCACCTTATTAGTTTAGTTTCAATTTTTTGCATCTCTTATCCATGTCTCCTGTAATCTAGGATAAAAATTAGGATCTGAACATTTGCAGTTGTGAAAATAATAGATCTAATCAGAAGGAGTTTGAGGAACCAGCCTCTAATCTAGAGATTCCTCTCATTTTACAAGTCCCACACTTTGAGAGAGGTTTCAATGTTGTGTAATCACACTGGATGCCTAAAACATCAATTTAGAAACTTGATTGCATCCAGGGGTGCTGGTGATTTGGCAACAACAGTTTTGGCACACTACCCCGGTGGGACCTTAGAGGTCTTCCACTTCATATTTTACAGGTTAGTGTGTTCCTGTGAAGATTTCAACCTTTGGAGGGCACTTGTAAACACATCCTAGCGACTCCATCTGATCAGCAACCCATTTTGAAGTTGGCATACCTGTTTTCATCCATTTTCATCCATTATGCTTTCCATCTTTTTCATTCTTTTCCATTCCATGAGTTGTGCAATCATGACTTCATTTCCATCATGGAACTCACATTTACAACAGAAGCAAGTGTTTCCCACCTCCAACATGTTTTTAAATCCTCTAAATCAGCATTTTTGAACAAATTCAAAATAAGTTTTGGCTATAAGCTTTCCAATAGTAAGGGTGTGCATACAATGAAGACAATCAGATGGCAAGATGTTGTCTGTTGGAGAAAATCCAAAAGATTGGAGGTAAACATGGTGCAATCCAGGGCCTCAAGCACAAATGAAAGCATTGGAATCTATTGTGGAGTACCTTGTCCATGGGTGGACCTTTCCCAAGGCATTACAACCCTCAAGAGAAGCTTTGACTTCATGATTGCAACGCTGCCATTGCTTGCAAAGTGGATGTAAGGAATAGAGGTGTATGAGAGGAGTATTCAGCAACCCTTGTCAACGGGTAAGAACACCATCTCATGCCTTTTTTTTCTCCTTTCCCAATCTATTTTATCTTAGCAGTGTCAAGTTTGAAACTCTCCATCTGTTGTCCCAAGTGTTGAATCCATTTCTCCACCCCTAGTCTTCCACCTCATCTCAATTCTTGGTCCTTTTCCCTTCCAATAGTCATCCCCATCCACAAGAGCTAAATGAAACACCCTCTCCTCCAAAGAAACAAGAGGTTTTACCTCCTCCACCACCACAAAAAAATTACAAAAATTAGTCATGAAGGACAACAAAAAGAGAAGCCAAACAAGGATGAAGAAATTCAAATTTTGAAGAGTTGGGCTCTTAAATTACGGATGAAGAAGATCCCTTTGCTGATGAAACCTTCAGAAGAGGTTGGAGTTAAAGAACAAATGGTGGTCAGGACTGATTTTTTTGTAGCAAAAGAAGAGCAAAAAGGAGTTGTAGATCAGCAATCAATTTGTTCAGAATATAGTGTCCATTTTGGCACCCTATTTGAAGGAAATGCTGATCCAATTCAAAATTACAAAAATTAGTCATGAGGGATAGAAAGAGGGAAGGAGAAGCTGCTCCAAATCCAAAAGAAGAGGAGCACATTCCAGATATCCCGGGCGAGCAGATGCATGCACCCACACTCTCATGCACATAGACACCACACGCACACGCACTGCACACTGCCCCGCACATGCGCACCCCCACACCTGCACAGACGCCTCACCACCTTCACACCCATGCCCACACGCACTTGCACACCCACACATGCACACCACACACCACACGCACACACACCACACTCACACGCACACATACAACATACACAACACACAATGCCCATTCACACCAACAAGTCCTAGAATTCACATGAAACGCACATGCCATGTACACCCCCCCGAAGCAGCGCACGCGCATACGCCACCCACACACACATGGCAACGACGCACCCACATCACACCCCCCCACAACGCACTTTGCACATTGCACATTTACAAGCACATGCACGTACAACGCCACACGCACCTGCACGTCCACATGCACCGCACACTCACAATGCACAGAGACACACAGACACTCACATGCACATAGACTACACAGCCCACACTCCAGGAACAACCACGCAACGTGCGGCACGTGCATGCACACCCACACATCACACACACAGAACGCACCCCACATACAACACCCGCCCAAAGAACTTACACTACACACTACAACAACAGCACGAATAACACGCACATGCACAGCACACATAGCCATCCCACTCACCACGCCTACGCATATGCCGTATGCATGCACATCACATTATACAAGCACATGCACACAACATAGAAACATACATGCACATCACACGAACACGCACACACAACACATGCAATCACATGCACCCATACACACACACACACACACAACCAAGCACACCACAACATCCACAAAACATACCCACACACACACGCACACGCTCACGACAACTCACAAACACGTGCACAAAACTGCATTCACATGCACACACACACAGACATGTACCACACAGGGCACACAAACATGCCCCGTGCCCATCCCTGCACACCGCTTATGTGCACCACACTTACACGTACACAACTCCACAACACATGACATGCACATGCACACACTCCTCACATGCACACTACACACAAACTACAGACCCTCACATGTGCACGCCAACTCATATGCACACACACACGTACACACACCGCCCACACACCCCACCACACACACACACACACACACTAAACACACATTAAACACATACAAACACAATAACATACGTCCACAATGCACACACACGCACGTGCACACACTGCCATATTGGGGCTCAGGGGACAACACACAACATCAACCACTCACCCTGTTAGTCCCACTTTCCCTTCCTTTAGACAACCATTCAAGCATAACTGATCCTGACACTATTAGTCACCATTTCAGATATTAGTATGTTTTTGAATTAGTATGATGGTTCGATGTTCAGATCATGGATTAATATTGATCGGATTCAGATATTTTACTTGATGATCATTCGACAGTTTGATTATATGTGGAGATATACACTAGTTGACATAGACAGGTTTATTGATTTTAATTTTAGACATGTGCATTGGATTATTATGATAGCCTAGTAATATAATCTCTGGATGAATGGATCAGTTTACAAATGAATTTTAATATAGATTTGAAATCTTGATATTGTTTGTGATTCGAATTTAATGTTTATATATCTTTGGAATTTTTTTGATATGGCCACTCGGCTGAAGGAGGTATTTTTTTTTATTTTCAGGATTAAAAAAAAATCACAACAATGTCCCGGGGACTGAACTAACCATATTGGAATTTCAGTGTGAAATCACAAGGGCAACCATGGCAATTTTGTTTGATTGTGTGGTTTGAGTTTTCAATTTCCCATGGGGGGGATTTCCATTATTGGGACCATAGGGCATATGTGGTGTTTTTATTATGTGTTCCACTTTTTAACTTATTGTTGTGTGGTATTTTATTTGTAATGTGCTTTTGTTTTAATTACTTTTTTTCAAACGTGTATAGTCATTGCTGTGGGAGTCATCTAGTTAAAATTTAAGTAAATAATGGGATGTGGATGTGAAAAATTCAATGTTTTTTTGCCTTGTTGCAAAATGATATTTGATTTATAATTTATAACACTTATGGGAATTAAATAAATCTTATGCCAAAAGGTTGTCATAAATAAAGAATGATCATAGAAGTTATGAAAACAATATTTAGAAGAGTGTGTAAGTTACCAGTATGTGTTGTGTAAGAGGTTGTAAGGCTGATTTTTGAAGGTCAAACACTCCTTCCTCTTTAAATTCGAATTTGGCCTTGAAGGACAATTTGAGGCTTGTGGTGAACAAGTAAAAAACTTGTCCCACACTCTCAAAACCTCCACCAACCTTATTATACTTTAGAGTCAAAAGTCAACTTATTTATTTTGTTTTGGCAGATTTTTATGAAAGATGATTGGCCACTTACCTTACAATTTTAAATGCCTTTTCCTTTTTTGGGTATGGGTTGAGGTTTTGTGGTAATGTAAGTAATTTTGTCAATTCACCTCTATTGTGATGTAATTTACTTTGGGGATGTGATTTTCATTTTGGGATAGGAAAATGATGTGGCATCCCACGCTGGAATCCAACATCCTCTTCCTCCTCAGTCCTTTAAAATGGAATTCTTCCTCTTTTGGAGGTGTTGTTGAAACTTTCCATTTGCTTCTTGGGGTCAAATTTCTCTTGCACATTGGGAGCTTGTTCTTGTGGAAGGGGAGCCCTTGGACTGATTTGCATGCTTTGAAAACCGCTGTTGTGGGATTGATTTGAGCACAATATCTTTTTTTAAATTAATCTCCATTATGGAGAGGAAGGCTCTAATTCTTTAAATTTTTGTTTTTTTCCCCCTTCCTTTTGCATGCAAAACATGAAATGGTATTTGTGTTTTGCATTCTTGAGGGTGAGTATAAATGCCTAGGCATGGTGTAAAAGAAGAAGACTATGGGGATTCAAAAATGGGGGGGGGGCATATTTTTTCAAATTGGCTTTGTTCTTATGGAGGGGTGTTTTGTTTGGGATCCCCTAGGAAAGTGAAAATAAAGCTTGCATTCCTACTTCTTGGTGGGGCATAAGAGGGTTGGGAGATATAGATTTATGGGATTTGAATGAGTTTATGGTGGGTTTGGGTTGCTTTTTGGTGATGCCCAATTCCCACATGGGAGCACAAGGAGACCCCCATAGTTCTTACTGATTGATGGTCTTGCGTCCGTGAGAAGGAGCCGTTGTTTGGTTAATTGAATTGTTTGTTATAGTTTTTTGTGAATTACATCTTTGGTGTTTTTGTTGAATGTATGCTGTATGGGAGAGCTATTTTGTGCCATGTGTTGTTTTTCAGTTCCCTTCTAACTATGGTTTTGGGGCTTGGGGCCAATGTGGAACAGATGGCCTTCTCTTTTCCCATTGGAATGTCTTGGTAGGGAGACAGCATCACCTTTCCCCCTTCCTTGTTGTATGAGAAGATGAGAATGAAGAACTTACTTGCTGCTGTTTTGGAGAAAAAAGACAACAGTTTGACGTCATCCTTTTTTTGTAAATTTTAAAATGTAACCTTCCCATTCAGTGGATGCATGTACGTGATTTGAGACGAATGTTTACCGTGTAATTTGGGGGAAGTTGTAATTGATTGTGAATTTAAATTAATTAAAAAAGTCCCAGGTTTGTAGTTGAAAAGAGAAAGAGTCACTTTCCCTCCGCTGTTTTAAAATCAGAATATGAATACAGTTTGTAATTTTCAATTTGAATGCAATAACGGAGATCATTGTAAGTTGTTTAAATCATAAAGGAATCGAATTTTAATCTTGATTATACCTTGTGTGCACAATATTGTTGTTGGAGATAGATTGAATGAAATACATTACTTTCCCAATTGCATTGTATCTTGGCAAAGCACATGACTTTTAAATTAACAATTCTGTTTTGTGAAAGAAAAAAAAATAGATCTTTGAAAGAGTTTGATACAATTAGAAATCAACATTTGCATACTGTATACATGTCTTTGTTGAATAATTGGATTCTTAGAAATAAATGGATATGTTTTTCTTTATTGAAAATTGCATATAAATTGTAAATTCAGGAGACGAGAACTCTGTTTTAAGTTCATATTTTGGCATCCTTCCTTTTTAAACACAATGAGTAGTTCGACTTTAATACTAAAAATAAATTACGAAACTTAAATCACAACTTAAGAAACTTTAGAAATCTGAATTCGCTAAAATGGTGAAGAATAAATCTCCAAACTCAACGAGTTTCAATTCGGAGCTCGCATGGTCATTTTTTTTCCCTTCTTTCCGTCAACTGTCAGAAAATGAAAACTGTATAAATAAATTGATTAAATGCATACTTAAAAAACACTTTAAATAAATTCTTCCCTCAGTCGATCCTCCATGTCTGTTTGACATGTTGAGTGGAAGAAGAGTTCAAATTTTATCAAATTGAACAAATATTACAAGTAGGAAAAATTGTCAGTTTTAAAATTAAAATCCTTGCAGATTGATTTCTTAAAATTGACCCTTAAAACTTTACAAAATTATAAAATTGGAAAGAGGTTTGGGAAGGAATTTTGTTTTCTGTTGTGTGCATTGGGTTTTTAGTTGCTCTACATTTTGTTCTTCCATGGTTCTGTCGAACCAACTGTAATTTGGTTATTATCTCTGTTCTTGGAGAAGTGAGGCTATTTTTGGAGCCTGTGGAAGTTAGTAGACTGGTAAATTTTTCCTCCTAACTCCACGTATTTTTCAAGTAATGGCTCAGTGGAGTTTTGGTGGGAAATTTTTCCCTAGAAGGCCCGCAGCCAATCAAGAGCTGCCATGTGTCCAAGCGTGAAAAAACACCAAGCGACCCGAAGGAAAAATGGTCAGGAAGGGCCCGCACCCAATCAGAATGTGCCATGTGGCACCTGGAGTGGCAGAGCGTGGGGAAAATTTGAAAAATATTCCAAAGACCAAACGGGTAAAAATTCAAACTTTTTGCCCGCCGATCCGATTTTGGCCTATTTTTGCCCTAAAACTTCAAATCGCCATAACTTTCGATCCAGAGCTCATATTTTCACATTCTTCATATCAATGAAAAGATGGTGAAATTATCTACAAGATTCCATGGTCAATTTTGAATTTTGGTTTAGTTTGGAGGGAGAAAATAAAAAAACACTTCTGGTACACACCTATGGACAAAACTGATGTTTCAACAACCAATTTTAATGCAAAATGGGTCGCATTTTTCTCCAGCATGGTCAAAAATGTCAGGGCATGGGTTTGTAAGGACCTCCATGCTATTTTTAATGCATTTTGGTCAATGGGGAATGGCTCCCATGTTTTTTCACATTTTCTCTCTCCTGGGCTCGACCCATGCACTGTAAAAGCCAGATTTGGCTCATTTTTCAAAGGATGAACACCTTTTTGCATAGCAAGCTTCTGTTTTCACCTTAAACAAGTGATTTTGGAAGGATCAGAACTTTTCAGGAATTGTAACAGTTTTCTGCCTCTTTGGTGTTGGAATGTAAGGATTTTGATGTTGAAAGTCACAATACAGGCTCTGTGAATGCTTTCAGTCCTTTGTATGTGTTGTTTGTTTCATTTCAAACCTTTGATTACATCTTATCAACCTGTGCATGACGTTTTATGTTATAATTTCTGATTTGTGTCTATTTTCATGAGCAAAAATGTTCACCACTCCTTTGGTGTATCACCCTTATTAGTTTAGTTTCAATTTTTGCATCTCTTATCCATGTCTCCTTGTAATCTAGGATAAAATTAGGATCTGAACATTTGCAGTTGTGAAAATAATAGATCTAATCAGAGGAGTTTGAGGAACCAGCCTCTAATCTAGAGATTCCTCTCTCATTTTTACAAGTCCCACACTTTGAGAGAGGTTTCAATGTTGTGTAATCACACTGGATGCCTAAAACATCAATTTAGAAACTTGATTTGCATCCAGGGGTGCTGGTGATTTGCAACAACAGTTTTGGCACACCCGGTGGGACCTTAGAGGTCTTCCACTTCATATTTTACAGGTTAGTGTGTTCCTGTGAAGATTTCAACCTTTGGAGGCACTTGTAAACACATCTAGCGACTCCATCTGATCAGCAACCCATTTTTGAAGTTGCATACCTGTTTTTCATCCATTTTCATCCATTATTCTTTCCATCTTTTTCATTCTTTTCCATTCCATGAAGTTGTGCAATCATGACTTCATTTCCATCATGGAACTCACATTTACAACAGAAGCAATGTTTCCCACCTCCAACATGTTTTTAAATCCTCTAAATCAGCATTTTGAACAAATTCAAAATCAGTTTGGCTATGAAGCTTTCCAATAGTAAGGGTGTGCATACAATGAAGACAATCAGATGCAAGATGTTGGTCTGTTGGAGAAAATCCAAAAGATGGAGGTAAACATGGTGCAATCCAGGGCTCAAGCACAAATGAAAGCATTTGGAATCTATTGTGGAGTACCTTGTCCATGGGTGGGACCTTTCCCAAGGCATTACAACCCTCAAGAGAAGCTTGACTTCATGATTGCAACGCTGCCATTGCTTGCAAAGTGGATTGAAGGAATAGAGGTGTATGAGAGGAGTATTCAGCAACCTTGTCAACGGGTAAGAACACCATCTCATGCCTTTTGTTTTCCTCTTTCCCAATCTATTTTATCTTAGCAGTGTCAAGTTTTGAACTCTCCATCTGTTGTCCCAAGTGTTGAATCCATTTCTCCACCCCTAGTCTTCCACCTCATCTCAATTCTTTTGTCCTTTTCCCTTCCAAATAGTCATCCCCATCCACAAGAGCTAAATGAAACACCCTCTCCTCCAAAGAAACAAGAGGTTTTACCTCCTCCACCACCACAAAAAATTACAAAAATTAGTCATGAAGGACAACAAAAAGAGAAGCCAAACAAGGATGAAGAAATTCAAATTTTGAAGAGTTGGGCTCTTAAATTACGGATGAAGAAGATCCCTTTGCTGATGAAACCTTCAGAAGAGGTTGGAGTTAAAGAACAAATGGTGGTCAGGACTGATTTTTTTGTAGCAAAAGAAGAGCAAAAAGGAGTTGTAGATCAGCAATCAATTTGTTCAGAATATAGTGTCCATTTTGGCACCCTATTTGAAGGAAATGCTGATCCAATTCAAATTACAAAAATTAGTCATGAGGGATAGAAAGAGGAAGGAGAAGCTGCTCCAAATCCAAAAGAAGAGGAGCACATTCCAGATATGGGGGAGAAAAGTGTAGATCCAAAGGCTTTGAGCACAAAGCAGGTTATAGAAGAACCTTCAGTTCTTCTCTCTACTTCATCTCTCTCAAGTTCTAGTACTGAAGAAGAGTTTGATCCCTCAAACTCAATGTTGGAGGATGAAAGAAACCATGGTGATCAAGTTGCAGATCAAGAGAACGCCATGGGAGAGGTTGAACATTTGCAGCAGGATAGCAATGAGGTAGTTTACTTGTCTGATTTGGAGGACTGTTTTGATGAAGAACTGGTTGAGTTTCCACCATTCTCTCTTTCATCATCCATCTTCCAAACACAAGAGCTTGCTGTCATGGAGGAGAGTATTCATTTGCAGTAGCCTGCATCTTATAGAATCTCTTTGGAACCAAGATTGGAAGATTTTAATCTTTCATGTCCTTCATTGGAGGAAGAGAAAGGGAAGAAGGGTTCTACCATTGCTTCCACACCATCCATTCAAGGCCTACAAGAGAATTCCATTCTTGGAATTAAAAATTAGAATTATGGGCATACTCAATGGATCAGACCTTGCCCAATCAGGTATTTGGCTTCATTGGAGCCAAAGGAGAAGCCACAACCAGTCATGCTTGCTTCTAAGCATGAGGATGAGCTACAAAGTTCCAAGGATCAGCTGTCATACCTCTCCAATCCAAATGCAGAGTAACTAAAAGAGGTATTGGATTTGTTTTCAGTTTACACCTTGCTAATTTTGGTAGAAGACCAGCTTCTTGTTGATTTTCCACTCATCCAATCATCCATACTCAGCTCCAAATCATTTACATGGCTACCAATTTTGAAGAAAGGAAGCTATTTTGCACAACCAGTTGCAGGGTTCATTTAGCTCACCTTTGCTTCCAGTTAGAGTAGAGTAGGTAGGTTTGCTTTCAGTAGAAGAATTTCTTGTGCACACTCTACATGTTCCATTTGGAGCATGTATGATTTTTAGTTTGTACATAGTTTTGGTGCTGCTGGTTTTGCTCTTGCACAGTTCGTTTTGATGGCATTTTGGTGGGAACAACTCCATGTCCAGTGGGATTCAAGTGGTTCAGAGGGAAGTTTTCAAAGTTCAAATCAGTTTTCAGGCTACTACTCATGACTCCATGCCCAATGCATTGCTTTAGGCTACTGATCATTCATCCAGTAGGTAGATGACCCCTCTAAGTCACCAAAATTGTTATCCAAATGTGCCCCTTGCTCATTTTGTGGCTAACTCCCTTTCATTATTTCCTTCTATTGTGCCTCAGTCATAAATTTTTACTTTTTAGGCACTTAAAACCTTCTGGAAATGGCACCATTGGATAGAGCTCTTTCTCAGCTTTCCAGAAAGGTAAATTTTTCCTCCTAACTCCACTTATTTTTCAAGTTATGGCTCAGCGGAGTTTTGTTGGGAAATTTTTCCCTAGAAGGCCCGCAGCCAATCAGGAGTTGCCACGTGTCCAAGGGCGAAAAAACACCAAGCAACCTGAAGGAAAAAATGGTCAGGAAGGGCCCGCGCCCAATCAGAACATGCCATGTGGCACCTGGAGTGGCGGAGCGCGGGGAAAATTTGAAAAATGTTTTCAAAGACCAAATGGGTAAAAATTCAAACTTTTTGCCCGCGGATCCGAGTTTGGCCTATTTTTGCCCTAAAACTTCAAATCGCCATAACTTTCGATCCATAGCTCAGAGTTTTGCGTTCTTTATATCAATGGAAAGCTGGTGAAATTCTATACAAGAATCTATGGTCAATTTTGAATTTTGGTTCAGTTTAGAGGGAGAAAATTAAAAATGCTTCTGGTACACGCCCATGGACAGAACTGACGTTTCAACAACCAATTTTAATGCAAAATGGGTCGCATTTTTCTCTAGCATGGTCAAAAATGTCAGGGCATGGGTTTGTAAGGACCTCCATGCTGTTATTAATGCATTTTGGTCAATGGGGAATGGCTCTCATGTTTTTTCATGTTTTCTCTCTCCTGGGCTCGACCCATGCACTGTAAAAGCTAGATTTGGCTCATTTTCCAAAGGATGAACACCTTTTTACACAACAAGCTTCTGTTTTCACCTTAAACAAGTGATTTTGGAAGGATCAGACCTTTTCAAGGATTTTAACAGTTTTCTGCCTCTTTGGTGTTGGAATGCAAGGATTTTGATGTTGAAAATCACAATACAGGCTCTGTGAATGCTTTCAGTCCTTTGTATGTGTTGTTTGTTTCATGTCAAACCTTTGATTACAACTTATAAACCTGTGCAAGATGTTTTATGTTGCAATTTCTGATTTGTGTCTATTTGCATGAGCAAAAATGTTCACCACTCCTTTGGTGTATCACCCTTATTAGTTTAGTTTCAATTTTTGCATCTCTTATCCCTGTCTCCTTACAATCTAGGATAAAATTATAATCTGAACCTCTGCAATTGTGCAAATAATAGATCTAATCAGAGGAGTTTGAGGAACCAGCCTCTAATCTAGAGATTCCTCTCTCATTTTTACAAGTCCCACACTTGGAGAGGTTTCAATGTTGTGCAATCACACTGGATGCCTAAAACATCAATTTAGAAACCTGATTTGCATCCAGGGGTGCTGCTAATTTGCAACAACAGTGATTGCACTTACCTTACAAATTTTAAATGCATTTTCCTTTTGGGTATGGGTTGAGTTTGTGTATGTAAGTAATTTTTTCATTCACATTCATTGTGATGTATTTACTTTTGATGTGATTTCATTTTGGGATGAGGAAAAATGATGTGGCATCCCACTTGGAATCCACATCATCCTCTTCCATCCTCTCCTTTAAAATGGAATTTCTTCCTCTTTTGGAGGTTATTGAAACCTTGCCATTTTCTTCTTGGGGTCAAATTTTTCTCTTGCATTGGGAGCTTATTCTTGTGGAAGGAGCTTGGACTGATTTGTATGCTTTGCAATTGTTGTTTTGGGACTGATTTGAGCAACAAGAATCTGCTGTTTCAAAGAAAATCTCCATTATGGAGAGGTAGGCTATAATTCTTTTAAATTGTTGTTTTCCCCTTCTTGCATAAAAAAAATTTGAATGGTATTGTGTTTACATTCTTTGAGGGCTGGGTAGAATGCCTAGGACATGGTGTAAAAAGAGAAGACTATGGGGTTTCAAATGGGGGGGCATAAGGAAATTGTCATTGGCATTTGTTCTTGTGGAGGAAGTGTTGGTTTGGGATCCACCTAGGAAAGGAAATAGCTTGCATTTCCTACTTCTTGGGGGGGCATAAGGAGGGGTTGGGAGATATATGGTTTATGGGATTTGATTGAGTTTATGGTGGGTTGCTTTTGGTGGATGCCCAGTTCCAACATGGGAGGCATAAGGAGACCCCCATAGTTCTTGCTCTTGATTGGCTTGCTTGCTTGGAGAAGGAGCCTTTGTTTTGATTGAAATTGTTGTTGTAGTTGTGAATTACATCTTTGTGTTTGTGAATGTATGCTTGTATGTGAAGAAGCTATGTTGCCATGTGTTGTTTTATCATGTTCCATTCCAATATGGTTGAGGCTCGGGGGCCAATGTGGAAAGATGGCTTCTCTTTTCCCATTGGATGTCTTGGTTGGGTGGAGAGTGTTGCCTTTTCCCCCTTCCTTGCTGTGATGAGAAGAATGAAGATGAAGAACTTAGCTTGCTACTGTTTGGAGAAGAAAGACAACAGTTTGACAGTCATCCTTTTTGTAAATTTTAAATGTAATCCTTCCCACTTCAAGTGGATGCATGTAAATGATTTGAGACGGAAATTTTTACCATGTAATTTGAAAGTTGTAATTGATTGTGAAATGTAAATGATATCCCAGGTTTTGTATTTGAAAAGAGAAAGAGTCACTTTCCCTTCCTCTGTTTTAAAAGAAGAATATGATACAGTTTGTAATTTTCAATTTAGAATGTAAAGAAAGGAGATCAATTGTAAGATTGTTTAAATTCAATAAAGGAATCGAAGTTCTCTTAATATACCTTGTTGCAATATTGTTGTTGGAGATAGATGAATGAAATACATTACTTTCCCAATTACATTGTTATCTTTGAAATCACATGACTGTTAAGTTCACAATTCTGTTTTGGAAAGAAAAAAAAGAAAAAAAAAATGGATCTTTGAAATGAGTTTATAAAAGTTAGAAATCAACATTGCATACTATATACATGTCTTTTTTGAATCAATTGAATGTTTTAGAAATGAAATGGATATGTTTTCCTTAATTGAAAATTGCATAATAAATTGTAAATTCATGGAGAAGAGAACTTTGTTTTAAGTTCATAATTTTGGCATCTTCCTTTTTAAACAAAATGAGCAGTTCGACTTTATACTCAAAAATAAATTATGAAACTTAAAATTCACACTTAGGAAGACTTGTGAAATCCAAATTCGCTAAAACAGTCAAGAATAAATCTCCAAAACTCAAAGAGTTTCAATTCGGAGCTTGCATGGTCGTTTTTCCCGTCAACTGTCAGAAAATTGAAAACTAGTATAAATTGATTAAATTGACATACCTAAAACATTTTAATTCTTTCCTAAGTCAATCCTCCATGTTTGTTTGACATGTTGAGTGGAAGAAGAGTTCAAATTTTATCAAATTGAACAAATATTACAAGTAGGAAAAATTGCCAGTTTTAAAATTAAAATCCTTGCAGATCGATTTCTTAATATTGACCCTTAAAACTTTACAAAATTATAAAATTGATGAATGTTGTGTAAAGAGGACTCTGAGAGATTTTCGGAAAGTCCTCGTTTTCCTAAAATGGAGTTTCCTATCAAAAGTTGTGGCCATTTGAAGTTTTACTTCAAAATGGCCATCCCAAACCAAAAATAAATTAATTCAACCTTAGAAAAATTTAAATTTTGATTTTTGGAAAAATTTCCTAAAATTTTCTGCGGCCCCGCCAACCTCTCATTCTATCAGAAGTTTCCACGTGGCACCTTGGAGGGGCATGCCCTTAATAAAAACTTAACTTTTTGAAAATTTTGTCTTGGGAAAATTTTCCCAATTTTCCCTGCAACCCCTCGGCCCCACACCAATTATGTGTTGACACGTGGCAGGGGGCCCATGGATTTAAAAATGAAAACTTAAATTTTTTCCCTTTTGGAAAAACTTCACTTTTTCCACCGCCGGCCCGCGGCAAATCACAAAGCGCCACGTGGCCATTTGAGCAACTGCGGAGGCATGGAGGAATATTTTCCTTTGGAAAATTGAGACTTTGGTTTTGGGAAAAATTTCAAATTTTTCCCCACGACCCACTCTCCTGCATCAATCACGTGATGACACATGGCATTTGGTAAAATTTTCCTAATTTTCTCCCTATCCCCGTGGACCTCCAAGGGAAAATTTTCCCCAAAAACTCCGTCCGGCCATAACTTGAGTTTTATAAGGAGTTAGGAGGACTTCTTTATATGGTTGGAAAGGTGAGGAAATTTCCTATCCAATGAGCCTATTTTATAGAAGTTTTGATAAGTCTAAGTGTATGATAAATCTAGTTGAATTTCAAGGCTTGATAGAGAGTAGGCCTAGCGATAAATTTCTCCCTGAACCTTAATAAAACTTGTAACCTCCAAATTGTAACCTTATAAACTTGTTATAAGATAAAGATGGAAATATTATGTTTGGTTAATCAGAATCTATTCCGGAACCTATTGGTTTCAAACTAGTATCTTGCTACTTGTTTGTAGACCCTTCTTACAAAAAAAAATTATTCCATAATTTTCCTAGTTTGTTTCTTGGTCTCAAGTGGTAGTTGAAGCAGGCATCACACTTGGTATCAGAGTGAAGGTTTAAAAGCTTGGACTATTGGGCACACTCGAAACATTGAGACTTGAAACCTAAAACTAGCAAATTGATAATCTGGAAAACAAAACTAATTGAAAATTGAACATGTTAGTAAACTTAGAAAACTGAAGGAAACTCAAGGTAATGAAATAACTCCCACTTTGGTCTGTGCAGGGAGCTCAGACGGAGCAGGAGGAATGTTCACAGAGGCTCAGAGTCACCACCACCACCTCCACCACTTCCACCACCACCACCAGACTTGGGTTTAGCAGCTATCCTACCATAGATTTTACAGACCCTTCAGGATGTTAATGCGACATTACGCGGAGGATTAGTAGGAGGGTGCTCAAGTAGACAGGATAGAGATACTTCCATTGAGGGACATGCACCTTCTCCACATGGTGAGGAAGATGGAGGAGAGAATTTTCATGGAGAGTCAACTAGAGCAGAGTCTCCTTTGAGGGGACATGGTGATCATATTTCAGGATAGAGAGAGAGGTCTCAGAGCCCTAGGATCGGGGACAAGCAGGCAAAGAGGCCTAGGGGCCATCATACCATAGCTGCGGATCATATTAGGTAGATCCTGAAGCTTAGGCTAGCATAGTATTATGGTGACACAGGAGGATTCCAGGCAGAGGCCTGGCTGGTTAGCTTGAGCGGTTGCTTCAAGCTATGTCCTTGTTCTAGCAACATGAAAGCTCGTGTTGCGATCCATCTACTGAAGGATAGAGCTGGAGTATGGTGGAGGACATAGGAGCAGAAGCTCCATATAGACTCAGAGACAGTCACTTGGGAGTTATTTGAGGAGATATTCAGGAGTAAATACTTGCCATGGAGATTCATACAGCAAAGGATCAATGAGTTCCACGACTTTTGACAGGCTTCCCTTACAGTGGCCAAGTATGAGAGTAGGTTCCTGGACCTACTATAGTACGTTGATTACATGCAGGATGAGCAGGTACGGATCCATAGGTTCATTCGGGGCCTTAATATAGACATTAGAGGTACAGTTCAGATCCACTACCCATAGACATTAGCAGAGGCCGTTGAGAAGGCCTACATTGTAGAGGAGACTCGGTGTAAAACCCAGCAAGCTAGAGACCGGGTCAGGAGCCTTATTCAGCAGTTACAAGATAGAGATCAAGGGGGTCAGCTCCTCCTCCTCATGTTGGTTAGCATTCTTTGCAGTCATCTTTCAGACCATAGCAGCAGTAGCAGTAGTCCCACCCACCATTTAGGCCTCCTTAGAGAGCTGATACATAGAGAGGTCACAGTATGGGGCCTCCTCCTAGGGGACCTGTTATCCAAAATATGCCCCCTACTCATTTTGTAGCTAAATCCTCCCATTCCTCCCTCTCTTGTGCCTCAGTCATAAAATTTTACTTTCAGGCACTCAAAACCTTCTGGAAGTGGCACCATTGGATAGAGCTCTTTCTCAGCTTTCCAGAAAGGTAAAGTTTTCCTCCTAACTCCATGTATTTTTCAAGTTATGGCTCGACAGAGTTTTTGTGGGAAATTTTCCCCTGAAAGGCCCGTAGCCAATCAGGACGTGCCACGTGTCCTCAGTTCACCAACCCAATTTGGTCCTGTTTCGACCTAAAACTTCAAATCGCCATATCTTTCGATCCAGAGCTCAATTTTTCACGTTATTTATATCAATGGAAAGCTGGTGAAATTATCTATAAGATTCTGGGGTCAATTTTACATTTTGGTGGAGTTTGGAGAGATAAAATCAAAAAATTCTTCTGGCACATGGTCATGAACAGAAATGACGTTTCAACCACCGATTTTAATGAAGAATGGCTCACATTCTCTCCCATTATGGTTAAAGATGTCAAGGAATGGGTTTGTCAAGTCACCCATGCTATTTTAATGGCATTTTGGTTAATGGTTGAACCCCTTCCATGTTTTCCCGTGTTTCACTCTCCTGGGCTCATCCCTTGCATTGTAAAAGCCAGATTTGGCTCATTTTTCAAAGCGTTGAACATTTTTTGTGTATGGTAAGCTCCCTTTTCCACCTTGGAAGTGATTTAGTGGAATAACAGACCTTTTCTAGAAACTACAACTATATTTTTTCCTTTCGGGTGTTTGAATGCAAGTGATTTTGATGTTAGAATAACAATACAGGCCCTGTGATTAGTTTTTATCCTCTGCTGGTGTTGTTTGACTAATTTCTAACACTTCATTACAGCTATCAGTTTGTGCATGTTGTTTTTGTTGCATTTTTATGGACTATGTCAATCTGCAGAAGTGAAAAATGCTCACCACTCCTTTGGTGCATCACCTATTAGCATTTGTTCTTTCTTTTTTTACATTCTCTATCTCTGTCTCCTTTGGAATTTAGGGTAGGGTTAGGAATATAGACCTCTGCAACTTATAAGTGATAAATATGACCAGAGGAACCGAGGAACCAACCTCTAAACTGGATATTCCTTTCTTATTTTATAATTCCCACACTTGGGCTCGACCCATGCACTGTAAAAGCTGGATTTGGCTCATTTTTCAAAGGGGGAACACTTTTTTTGCACAACAAGCTTCTGTTTTTACTTTCAACAAGTGATTTTGGCAAGTATCAGACCTTCCAAGGATTGTAACAGGTTTTTTTGCCTCTTTGGTGTTGGAATACAAGGATTTTGATGTTGAAAATCACAATGCAGGCTCTTTGAATGCTTTCAGTCCTTTGTATGTGTTGTTTGTTTCATTTCAAACCCTTGTTTACAACTTATCAACCTATGCATGATGTTTTATGTTGCAATTTCTTATTTGTGTCAATTTGCATGAGCAAGAAGTGCTCACCACTCCTTTGGTGTATCTCCCTTATTAGTTTAGTTTTAATTTTTGCATTTCTTATCCCTGTCTCCTTGCAAATTAAGATAAAATTAGGATCTGAACCTCTACAGTTGTGTAAATAATAAATCTGATTAGAGGAGTTTGAGGAACCAGCCTCTAATCTGAAGATTCCTCTCTCATTTTACAAGTCCCACACTTAGAGAGAGGTTTCAATGTTGTGCAATCACACTGGATGCCTGAAACATCAACTTAGAAACCTGATTTGCATCCAGGGGTGCTGCTGATTTGCAACAACATTTTTGGCACGCCCGGTGGGACCTTAGAGGTCTTCCACTTTATCTTTTGCAGGTTGGTGTGTTCCTATGAAGATTTCAGCCTTTAGAGGCACTTGCAAACACATCTGGCGACTCCATCTGATCAACAACCCATTTCTGAAGTTGTAGACCTGATTTTCATCCATTTCCATCCATTATTCTTTCCATCTCTTTCATTTTTTTCCATTCCATGAAGTTGTGCAATCATGACTTCATTTCCATCATGGAACTCACATTTATAACAGCAGCAATGTTTCCTACCTCCAACATGTTTTTTAAATCCTCCAAATCAGCATTTTGAACAAATTCAAAATCAGCATACATACCCATATGAGCAGCAATCCCAAAATCAGTTTGGTTATGGAGCTTTCCAAGAGCAAGGGTGTGCATACAATGAAGACAATCAGATGCAAGATGCTGGTCTGTTGGAGAAAATCCAAAAGATGGAGGTAAACATGGTGCAATCCAGGGCTCAAGCACAAATGAAAGCATTTGGAATCATTTGTGGAGCACCCTGTCTATGGGTGGGACATTTCCTAAGGCATTATAGCCCTCAAGAGAAGCTTGACTTCATGATTGCAATGTTGCCATTGCTTGCAAAGTGGATTGAAGGAATATAGGTGTATGAGAGGAGTATTCAGCAACCTTGTCAACAGGTAAGCACACCATCTCATGCCTTTTCTTTTCCTCTTTCCCAATCTATTTTATCTCAGCAGTGTCAAGTTTTAAACTCTCCATCTACTGTCCCAAGTGTTGAATCCATTTCTCCACCCCCTACTCTTCCACCTCATCTCAATTCTTCTGTCCTTTTCCCTTCCAAACAATCATGCCCTCCACAAGAGCTAAATGAAACACCCTCTCCTCCAAAGAAACAAGAGGTTTTACCTCCTCCACCACCACAAAAAATTACAAAAATCGATCATGACGGACAGCAAAAAGAGAAGCCAAACAAGGATGAAGAAATTCAAATTTTGAAGAGTTGGGCTCTTAAATTTGGGATGAAGAAGATCCCTTTGCTGATGAAACCTTCAGAAGAGGTTGGAGTTACGGAAAAAATGGTGGTCAGGATTGATTTTGTTGTAGCAGAAGAAGAGTAAAAAGGAGTTGCGTAGATTAGCAATCAATTTGTTTAGAATATAGTGTCCATGTTGGCACCCTATTTGAAGGAAATGCTGATCCAATTCAAATTGCAAAAATTAGTCATGAGGGACAACAAGAGGAAGGAGAAGCTGCTCCAAATCCAAAAGAAGAGGAGCACATTCTAGCTATGGGGGAGAAAAGTGCAGATCCAAAGGCTTTGAGCACAAAGTAGGTTATAGAAGAACCTTCAATTCTTCTCTCTACTTCATCTCTCTCAAGTTCTAGTACTAAAGAAGAGTTTGATCCCTCAAACTCAATGCTGGAGGATGAAAGAAACCATGGTGATCAAGTTGCAGATCAAAAGAACGCCATGGGAGAGGTTGAACATTTGCAGCAGGACAACAATGAGGTAGTTTACCTGTCTGATTTGGATGACTATTTTGATGAAGAAGAACCAGTTGAGTTTCCACCATTCTCTCTTTCATCATCCATCTTCCAAACACAAGAGCTTGCTGTCATGGAGGAGAATTCATTTGCAGCAGCTTGCATCTTATAGAAGCTCTTTGGAACCAAGATTGAAAGATTTTAATCTTTCATGTCCTTCATTGGAGGAAGAGAAAGGGCAGAAGGGTTCTACCATTGCTTCCACACCATCCATTCAAGGTCTAGAAGAGAACTCCATTCTTGGAGTTGAAAATCAGAATTATGGGCATACTCAATGGATCAGACCTTGCCCAATCAGGTATTTGGCTTCATTGGAGCCAAAGGAGAAGCCACAACCAGTCATGCTTGCTTCTAAGCATGAGGATGAGCTGCAAAGTTCCAAGGATTAGCTGTCATACCTCTCCAATCCAAATGTAGAGAAACTAAAAGAGGTATTGGATTTGTTTTTAGTTGACACCTTGCTAATTTGGGTAGAAGACTAGCTTCTTGTTGATTTTCCACTCATCCAATCAGCCATACTCAGCTCCAAATCATTTGCATGGCTGCCAATTTTGAAGAAAGGAAGCTATTTTGCACAACCAGTTGCAGGGTTCATTTAGTTCACCTTTGCTTCCAGTTAGAGTAGAGTAGGTAGGTTTTCTTTCAGTAGAAGAAGTGCTTGTGCACACTCTACACGTTCCATTTGGAGCATGTATGATTTTCAGTTTGTACATAGTTTTGGTGCTACAAGTTTTGCTCTTGCACAGTTCATTTTGATGGCATTTTGGTGGGAACAACTCCATGTCCAGTGGGATTCAAGCGGTTCAAAGGGAAGTTTTCAAAGTTCAGATCAGTTTTCAGGCTACTACTCATGACTCCATGCCCAATGGATTACTTCAGGCTACTGATCATTCATCCAACAGGTAGATGACCCCTCTGAGTCACCAAAATTGTTATCCAAATGTGCCCCCTGCTCATTTTGTGGCTAACTCCCTTTCATTCTTTCCTTCTATTGTGCCTCAATCATAAATTTTTACTTTTTAGGCACTCAAAACCTTCTAGAAATGACACCATTGGATAGAGCTCTTTCTCAGCTTTCTAGAAAGGTAAAGATTTCCTCCTAACTCCACGTATTTTTCAAGTTATGGCTTGGCGGAGTTTTTGTGGGAAATTTTCCCTTGCAAGGTCCGCAGCCAATCAGAACTCGCCACGTGTCCAGGTCAAAAATATCAAAGTGATATGATTTTGGCCTATTTTTGCCCTAAAACTTCAAATCGCCATAACTTTCGATCCAGAGCTTAGATTTTCGTGTTCTTTATATCAATGGAAAGCTGGTGAAATGCTCTACAAGATTCCATGGTCAATTTTGAATTTTAGTTTAGTTTGGAGGGAGAAAATCAAAAAACACTTCTACTACGCGTCCATGGACAGAACTGACGTTTCAACAACCAATTTTAATGCAAAATGGGTCGCATTCTTCTCCAACATGGTAAAAAATGTCAGGGAATGGGTTTGTAAGGACCTCCATGATGTTTTAATGTATTTTGGTCAATGGGGAATGGCTCCCACATTTTTTCATGTTTTCTCTCTCTTGGGCTCGACCCATGCACTGTAAAAGCCAGATTTGGCTCATTTTTCAAAGGGGGAACACTTTTTTTTGCACAGCAAGCTTCTGTTTTCACTTTCAACAAGTGATTTTTGATAAGTATCCAACCTTCCAGGGATTGTAACAGGTTTTTTTGTCTCTTTGGTGTTGGAATACAAGGATTTTGATGTTGAAAATCACAATGCAGGCTCTGTGAATGCTTTCAGTCCTTTGTATGTGTTGTTTGCTTCATTTCAAACCCTTATGTACAACTTATCAACCTGTGCATGATGTTTTCTATTGTAATTTCTAATTTTTGTTAATTTGCATGAGCAAGAAGTGCTAACCACTCCTTTGGTGTATCACCCTTATCAGTTTAGTTTTAATTTTTACATTTCTTATCCCTGTCTCCTTGCAAATTAAGATAAAATTAGGATCTGAACCTCTTCAGTTGTGTAAATAATAGATCTGATCAGAGGATTTTGAGGAACTAGCCTCTAATCTAGAGATTCCTCTCTCATTTTACAAGTCCCACACTTAGAGAGAGGTTTCAATGTTGTGCAATCACAATGGATGCCTGAAACATCAACTTAGAAACCTGATTTGCATCTAGGGGTGCTGCTGATTTGCAACAACAACAGTAGCACTCAAAGAAGCAAATGAGTCCAGCATCTTAGAATGAGGGGATAGCAACCAGATTTGGTATACCTGCTACAATAATCTCAGATAATGCATTGGCAATTCATTGGATCCAAGGTGACTGAGTGGGCCAAGAATGGGATCTACTTAAGCACTTCATCAAACTATTACCCTCAAGGTAATGGCCAGGCCAAGTCTACAAACAAGAACTTGTTGAGGATCATTAGGAGGACTCTTGATTAGAATCAGAGGTCTTAGCATACCAAACTGAAATCAACCTTATGGGCTTATAGGATAACTCCCAAGAGATCCACAGGTAACTCTCCATTCAAGCTTGTTTATGGAAGAGAGGCAATCTTACCCATGTCACTTGAGTTGCCAACATTGGAACTCATGAAGCAATTAGAGTTGCTAGAGTTTGAACCCATGGAGGTGAGATATGCAGAGTTGATGGAGCTGTAGGAGGTCAGAAATTAGGCATCCCAAGCAATGGAAAAGATCAAGCTTTGATCAAAAAGACCTTTGATAGGAAGGCCAAGGATATATCTTTTCAGGTTGGAGATCTAGTGTTGAAATGGGATGTGGATAGAGTAAAACCAGGAAGGCATTCAAAATTTGATGCCATTTGTGGCCCATACATGGTCACGAAGTGCAAGAACAACAATGCTTTCCAATTGGCCTCATTGGATGGTGAAGAACTACAGATTCTAGTCAATGGAATCTATCTCAAGCGTTGCTTCTAAAGGGAAATTTACCACCTTGTAAATATTAGATTATATTTTCATTCCTCCAAGTGCTTTGCACATTTTTTTGTTGTAGGTTATTTTTGCTTTCCCTAAGTGCTTTGGCACAGCTTGCTGTCCCTGGAGATGTTTTACAGTCCTTGCTTCCATCATGTGATATTCCATCTTCCTCCTTACACATTCTAAGTCAGTTGAGGTTCTAAACAGAATATTTGATGACTCCATGCCCAATGGACTGCTTCAGGTAACTGGTATTTTCATCTAGCAGGCAGATGACCCCTCTGAGTGGCCCATACATGGTCATGAAGTGCAAGAACATCAATGCTTTCCAATTGGCCCATTTTGGATTGGTGAAGAACTACAGATTCCAGTCAATGGAATCTATCTCAAGTGTTGCTTCTAAAGGGAAATTTACCACTCTTGTAAATATTAGATTATGTTTTCATGCCTCCAAGTGCTTTGCACATTTTTTTGTTGTTAGGTTATTTTTGCTTTCCCTAAGTGCTTTGGCACAGGCTTACTGTCCCTGGAGATGTTTTACAGTCCTTGCTTCCATCATGATAGATATTCCATCTTCCTCCTTACAGCATTCTAGTCAGTTGAGGTTCTAAACAAAATATTTGATGACTCCAATGCCCAATGGACTGCTTCAGGTAACTGGTATTTTCATCTAGCAGGCAGATGACCCCTCTGAGTTGCCAAAAATTGTTATCCAAAATGGTGCCCCAGCTCGTTTTTGTGGCTAACTCCTTGTGTTCTTGCCTCTCTTGTGGCCCGCAGTCCATTTTTTGATTTTTAGGCACTCAAGGCTTTGCTACGAAATGGCACCATCAGATAGAGCTCTCTCTCAGCTTTCCAGAAAGGTAAAGTTTGCCTCCTAACTCCTTATATTTTTCAAGTTATGGCTCGACGGAGTATTTGTTGGAAAATTTTCCCATTTGAGGCCCGCAGCCAATAGGAAGCTGCCACGTGGCAGAGGAGTTCGGGGGTCAGAGGAAAATTTGAAATTTTTCCAAGTATTTTGGTCGAAGGTTCAAATGGAAATTTTTTCCCGCGGGGCCCACGAACCAAATGATGCCACGTGTCCCAAGTGGTGGGGCGCTGGGGAAAATGAATTTTTTTCCAAAAGAGTATAAAAAGGTCGATTTTCAAAGGAAAACCCACGGAAAAGAGAAGGAGAGAGAATTCTAGAGTGAATAAGAGCTTGCCATGTGGCATCCAACCAGCGGAGCGCCGGGAATTTTTGAATTTTTTTCCAAAGACAAAAAGAGGTAAAATTTGAAAAAAATTCACGTTCTTTATATCATTGGAAAGCTGTTAAAATTCCCCTACATGATTCCATGGTCAATTTCTAATTTTGGTTCAGTTTGGAGAGAGAAAATTAAAAAACGGTTCTGGTACATGTCCATGGCCAAAAATGACATTTCAACAACCAAATTTAATACAGAATGGGTCGCATTCTTCTCCAATATGGTCAAAAATGGCAGGGTATGGGTTTGTAAGGTCCTCCATGCTGTTTTAATGCATTTTCCATCAATGAGAAATGGGCTCCCACATTTTTTTTACATTTTCTCTCTCCTGGGCTCGACCGATGCATTGTAAAAGCCAGATTTGGCTCATTTCTTGAGGGTTGAACACTTTTTGGCATTGCAAATTCTTCTTTCACCTCCAACAAGTGATAGTTGTAAGAATCAGACCTTTTTCATAGTTTTTAATAGGTTTATACCTCTTTGATTGTGGAATGTAAGAGATTTTTACATGGAATTGACAGTGTAAACTCTGTGAATGCTTTCAGTCCTCTGTTTGTATTGTTTTACTTCATTTTAAGACCTCTAATTACATCTATCAGCTTGTGTATGTTTTCCCTTGTTGCATTTCATGAATTTGTGTCTATTTACATGGGAAAAAAAATTTCACCACTCCTTTTGGTGCATCACCATCTTCAGTTTAGTTTCATTTTTACATTTTTATCACTGTCTCCTTGCAATTGAGAGTAGGATTAGAATTTGAACCTATGTAGTTGTGTAAAATATAGATCTAAATCAGAGGAGTTTGAGGAACCAGCCTCTAATATGGAGATTCCACTCTCATTTTCACAAGTCCCACACTTGGAGAGAGGTTTCCATGTTGTGCAATCACACTGGATGCTTGAAACATCAACTTAGAAATCTGATTTGCATCTAGGGGTGCTGCTGATTTGCAACAACACCACCCAAGAAGATCTACAAGAAGACTCCATTGTTGGAGTTGAAAATCAGAGCTATGGGCATATCAAACGGATCATACCTTGCCCAATAAGGTATTTGACTTCATTGGAGTCAAAGGAGAAGTCACAACCAGTCATGCTTGCTTCTAAGCATGAGGGTGAGCTACAAGTACCAAGGATCAGCTGTCATACCTCTTCAATCCAAATGCAGAGCAACTAAAAGAGGTATTGGATTTGTTTTCAGTTGACACCATGATGATTTGGGTAGAAGACCAGCTTCTTGTTGATTTTCCACTCATCCAATCAGCCATGTTCAGTGCCAAATCAGTTGCATGGTTGAAACTTTTGAGAAAGGGAATCTATTTCTCCCAACTAGTTGCAGGGTTTATTTAGCCCACTTTTGCTTCCAATTAGAGTAGGATAGGTAGTTTTGCTTTCAGTAAAAGAAGTGCTTGTGCACACTTTGCATGTTCCATTTTGGAGCATGTATGACTTTTAGTTTTGTACATAGTTTTATTGGTGTTGGTTTTGCTCTTGCACAGTCCATTTCAGTGGGTTTCCAAGTGGCTCAGAGAGGAGGTTTTCAAAGTTCAGATCAGTTTGTAGGCTACAACTCATGACTCCATGCCCAATGGATGCTTCAGGTAACTGGTAACTTCATCCAGCAGGTAGATGACCCCTCTGCGTCACCAAAATTGTTATCCAAAATGTGCCACTGGCTCATTTTGTGGCTAACTCCTCTCATTCTTCCCTCTCTTATGCCTCAGTCACAAAAATTTGCTTTTAAAGCACTCAAAACCTTCTGGAAATGACACCATTGGATAGAGCTCTTTCTCAGCTTTTGAGAAAGGTAAAGTTTTCCTCCTAACTCCATGTATTTTTTAAGTTATGGCTCAGCAGTGTTTTTATGGGAAAATTTCCCCTAGAAGGCCCGCAGCCAATCAGAACTTGCCACGTGTCCAGGCCAAAAAAATGAAAGTGACTCGATTTGGCCCTGTTTTGCCCTAAAACTTCAAATCACCATATCTTTCGATCTAGAGCTCAATTTTTCACGTTCTTTATATAAATGGAAAGCTGGTGAAATTCTCTACAAGATTCCAAAGTCAATTTTGCATTTTGATGGAGTTTGGAGAGAGAAAATAAAAAAAACTTCTGGCACATGGTCATGAATAGAAATGACATTTTAACCACTGATTTTAATGAAGAATGGCTCGCATTCTCTCCCAGCATGGTTAAAAATGTTAGGGAATGGGTATGTTAGGTCACCCATGCTGTTTTGATGGCATTTTGGTCAATGGTTGAATCCCTTCCACGTTTTCCCACATTTCTCTCTCCTGGGCTCGTCCCTTGCACTGCAAAAGCCAGATTTGGCTCATTTTTCAAAGGGTTGAACATTTTTTTTGGACAACAAGCTTCTTATTTCACCTTCAACAAGTAATTTTTGCAAGTATCAGACCTTCTTCATGATTGTAACAGGTTTCTGCCTCTTTGATGTTACAAATGCAAGGATTTTGACAGTGAAAATGACAGTGCAGACTCTGTGATCAATTTTTCAGTACTTTGTTTGTATTTTTCTTGCTTCATTTCAGACGTCTAATTACATCTTATCATCCTGTGTATGATGTTTCATGTTGCATTTCATGAAATTGTGTCAATTTGCATGAACAAGAAGTGTTCACCACTCCTTTAGTGTATCACCTATTAGTTTAGTTTCAATTTTTGCACTTTCTATCTCTATCTCCTTGGAATTTAGAGTAGGATTAGGATTCAAACATCTGCAATTGTGCAAATAACAGATCTGATCAGAGGAGTTTGAGGAACCAGCCTCTAATCTGGAGATTCCTCGCTCATTTTACAAGTCCCACACTTGGAGAGAGGTTTCAATGTTGTGCAATCACACTGAATGCCTGAAACATCAACTTAGAAACCTGATTTGCATCCAGGGGTGCTATTGATTTGTAACAACAGGCCCGCAGCCAATCAGAACTCGCCACGTGTCCAGGTCAAAAATATCAAAGTGACCTGATTTGGCCCTGTTTTTCCCTCAAACTTCAAATCCCCATATCTTTCGATCCAGAGATCAATTTTTCACGTTCTTTATATCAATGGAAAGCTAGTGAAATTCTCTACAGGGTTCTAGGGTCAATTTTGTATTTTGATAGAGTTTGGAAATAGAAAATCAAAAAACACTTCTGGCACGTGGTCATGAACAAAAATGACATTTCAACCATCGATTTTAATGAAGAATGGCTCGCATTCTCTCCCAGCATGGTTAAAAATGTCAGGGAATAGGTCTGTTAGGTCACCCATGCTATTTTGATCACATTTTGGTCAATGGTTGAATCCCTTCCATGTTTTCCCATGTTTCTCTCTCTTGGACTTGTCCCTTGCACTGTAAAAGCCAGATTTTGCTCATTTTTCAAAGGGTTGAACAATTTTTGTGTATGGCAAGCTCCCTTTTTCACCTTGGAAGTGATTTAGTGGAATAACATACCTTTTCTAGAAACTGCAACTGTATTTTTACCTTTCATGTGTTTGAATACAAGTGATTTTGATGTTAAAATAACAATATAGGCCTTGTGATTAGTTTTTATCCTCTGCTAGTGTTGTTTGCCTAATTTCTAACACTTCATTAAGCTATCAGTTTGTTCATGTTGTTTTTGTTGCATTTTATGAACTGTGTCAATTTGCAGAAGTAAAAAATGCTCACCACTCCTTTGGTGCATCACCTATTAGCATTAGTTCTTTTTTTTTTTGCATTCTCTATCTCTGGCTCCTTGGAATTTAGAGAAGACTTAGGAGTTTAAACCTCTACAATTGTACAAGTGAATTAGCTAATCAGAGGAGTTGAGGAACCAACCTCTAATATGGAGATTCCTCTTCCATTTTACAAGTCCCACACTTGGGAAGAGGATTCAATGTTGTGCAATCACACTGGATGCTAGTATGATCAAACTAGAAATCTGATCAACATCCAGGGGGTGCTGCTGATTTGCAACAACAATTTTGGCATGCCCGGTGGGAGCTTAGAGGTCTTCCACTTAATATTTGATAGGTTGGTGTGTTCTTGTTAAAGATTCAGCCTTTTGGAGGCACTTTCAAAAGCACATCTGGCGACTCCATTTGGTAAACAACTCATTCTCTAAGTTGCAGACCTATTTTCGATCCATTCTTCTTTCCTTCATTTTCATTCTTTTCCATTCCATGAAGTTGTGCAATCATGACTTCATTTCCATCATGGAATTCACATTTACAACAGTAGTATATCACACCTCCAACATGTTTTACAAATCCTCCAAAGCCAAACAAGGATGAAGAAATTCGAAGTCTTGAGAGTTGGGCTCTTAAATTTGGGATGACAAAGATCCCCTTGATGGTTAAGCCTTTAGAAGAGGTTGGAGTTGGAAAACAAGTGGTGGTTAGGATTGAATTTTCTGCAGCAGGAGAAGAGTAAAAAGAAGAAGCAGATCAGCAATCAGTTTTCTCATAAAGTAGTGTCCATGTTAGCAATCTATTCGAAGAGAATGCTGATTCAATTCAAGTTGCACAATCAGCCATGGAGGAAGAAAGCTCTGAAGAAGATCCTACAGTCCCAACTTGTCCTCTAGAGCAGCAGATCGAAGAATTTGACTTAACGAACTTCGTGCTAGAGGAAGAGTTCTATCAAGAGCAGGATTGTCTTCAAGTAGTAGAGGAGGAAGAAGCTACTCCAAATCCAAAAGAAGAGGAGCACATTCTAGTTGTGGAGGAGAAAATTGTAGATCCAAGGGCTTTGAGGATAAAGCAGGCTACAGGAGAACCTTCAATTCTTCTTTCTACTTCATCTCTCTCAAGTTCTAGTGCTAAAGAAGAGTTTGATCCCTCAAACTCAATGTTGGAGGATGAAAGAAACCATGATGATCAAGTTACAGATCAAGAGGATACCATGGAGGAAGTTGAGAATTTGTAGCAGGACAACAATGAGGTAGTTTATCTGTCAGATTTGGAGGACTGTTTTGATGAAGAAGAACCGGTTGAGTTCCTACCATTCTCTCTTTCATCATCCACGTTCCAAACACCTGAGCCTACTGTCATGAAGGAGAGCACCCATTTGCAGCAGCCTGCATCTTATAGCAGCTCTTTGGAACCAAGATTGGAAGATTTTAATCTTTCATGTTCTTCATTAGAGGAAGAGAAAGGGCAGAAAAGTCCTACCATTGCTTCCACATCACCCACCCAAGAAGGTCTACAAGAAGACTCCATTTTTGGAGTTGAAAATCAGAGCTATGGGCATATCAAACAGATCATACCTTACCCAATAAGGTATTTGACTTCATTAGAGTTAAAGGAGAAGTCACAACCAGTCATGCTTGCTTCTAAGCATGAGGGTGAGCTACAAAGTACCAAGGATCAGGTGTCATACCTCTTCAATCTAAATGCAGAGCAACTAAAAGAGGTATTAGATTTTTTTTCAGTTGACACCTTGATGATTTGGGTAGAAGACCAGCTTCTTGTTGATTTTCCACTCATCCAATCAGCCATGTTCAATGCCAAATCAGTTGCATGGTTGCAACTTTCGAGAAAGGGAAGCTATTTCTCCCAACCAGTTGCAGGGTTTGTTTAGCCCACTTTTGCTTCCAGTTAGAGTAGGATAGGTAGTTTTTCCTTCAGTAAAAGAAGTGCTTGTGCACACTCTACATGTTCCATTTTGGAGTGTGTATGACTTTGAGTTTTGTACATAGTTTTTGTGGTGCTGGTTTTTCTCTTGTACAGTCCATTTCAGTGGGTTTCCAAGTAGCTCAGAGAGGAGGTTTTCAAAGTTCAGATCAGTTTATAGGCTACAACTCATGACTTCATGCCTAATGGATTGCTCCAGGCAACTGGTAACTTCATCCAATAGGCAGATGACCCCTCTGAGTCACCAAAATTGCTATCCAAAATGTGCCCCCTACTCATTTTGTGGCTAAATCCTCTCATTCTTCCCTCTCTTGTTCCTCAGTCACAAAATTTTGCTTTTCAGGCACTCAAAACCTTTTGGAAATGGCACCATTGGATAGAGCTCTTTCTCAGCTTTCGAGAAAGGTAAAGTTTTCGGCCTAACTCCATGTATTTTTCAAGTTATGGCTTGGCAGAGTTTTTATGGGAAAATTTCCCCTAGAAGGCCCGCAGCCAATCAGAACTCGCCACGTGTCCAGGCCAAAAATATCAAAGCGACCCGATTTGGCCCTATTTTGCCCTAAAACTTTAAATCACCATATCTTTCGATCTAGAGATCAGTTTTTCACGTTATTTATATCAATGGAAAGCTGGTGAAATTCTCTATAAGATTCTAAGGTCAATTTTACATTTTGGTGGAGTTTGGAGAGAGAAAATCAAAAAATTCTTCTGGCATGTGGTCATGAACAAAAATGACATTTCAACCATTGATTTTAATGAAGAATGGTCCATTATGGTTAAAAATGTCAGGGAATGGGTCTGTCAGGTCGCCCATGCTATTTTGATGGCATTTTGGTTAATGGTTGAACCCCTTGCATGTTTTCCCACGTTTCACTCTCCTGGGCTCGTCCCTTGTCCTGTAAAAGCCAGATTTTGGCTCATTTTTCAAAGGGTTGAACATTTTTTGTGTATGGTAAGCTCCATTTTCCACCTTGGAAGTGATTTAGTGGAATAACAGACCTTTTCTAGAAACTGCAACTGTATTTTTTCCTTTCATGTGTTTGAATGCAAGTGATTTTGATGTTAAAATAATAATGCAGGCCCTGTGATTAGTTTTTATCCTCTACTAGTGTTGTTTGCCTAATTTCTAACACTTCATTATAGCTATCAGTTTGTGCATGTTATTTTTGTTACATTTTATGAACTGTGTCAATTTGTAGAAGTAAAAAATGCTCACCACTACTTTGGAGCATCACCTATTAGCATTAGTTCTTTTTTTTTTCATTCTCTATCTCTGTCTCCTTGGAATTTAGAGAAGACTTAGGAGTTTAAACCTCTACAATTGTACAAGTGAATTAGCTGATCAGAGGAGTTGAGGAACCAGCCTCTAATCTGGAGATTCCTCTTCCATTTTGTAATTCCCACACTTGGGAACAGGATTCAATGTTGTGCAATCACACTAGATGCTAGTATGATTAAACTAGAAATCTTATCAACATCCAGGGGGTGTTGTTGATTTACAACAACAGATCCACAACACCTACCTCTAGGGCACCTTCTGGCAGTGTCGCTCCTTGGAGAGGTTCAGGGGGTTGCTTCGGGTGTGGAGTAGCGGGACACTTTTGGAGAGATTTCCCCCAAAACCCTAATAAGGGTAAGGCACCCATCTCAGAGCCTATAGTCGGAGACATGGGATGGAGTCACAGGATCTACGCAGTAGTTGAGAACCGCTAGGCCGAGCACCAGAGCACGGTCATTGAGACTATAGGTAGCATTGGAGGTGTTCCTACTTCTATATTGTTTGATTCTGGTTCTTCTGATTCGTTTATTGCACCATCCTTGGTAGAGCGATGCATGCTGGTGGCTGTTAGACAGGGTCATAATTGGGATGTCGAGATGGCTTCAGGAGTCAAAGTCTCTGTAGACTCCTTAGTAAAGGAGTGTGTTGTTAACTTGGGACCTTTCACCACCACTTAAGATCTCTGCATACTTCCTTTGGGCTCGTATGGAGTCATTTTAGGCATGGATTGCTATCATAAGACTATATCTTGTGTAGATAATCTTGGAGTTGAGTTGGTGATTTCTGGGGTCAGGAGACGTATTTCTATTTGCACTATCTCTGCTATGCAGCTCAAGCGGTGTGTGTAACGGGGTTCTCAGATGTATGCAGTCACAGTCAGTGACCAGACAGAGGATGGGTCTAGTGGGCCGTGGCTAGATGACCATCCCATTTTGAGAGAATATGCATATGTGTTTCCAGGGGAGCTACCGGGGATGCCACCCCCACATAAGATTGATTTACATATTGATCTGGTTCCAAGAGTAGAGCCTATCTCACAAGCTCCTTATCGGATGACCACCCCAGAGCTCTGTGAGCTCAAGTTGCAGCTGGAGGGCCTTCTAGCAAAAGGCCTTATCCGTCCTAGTGTATCCCCTTGGGGTGCACCAGTTACATTTGTTAAGAAGAAGGATGGATCCTTGCGGTTGTGCATAGACTATCACCATCTGAATAAGGTAACGATCAAGAATCATTATCCCCTACCATGCATTGATGACTTGTTTGATCAAATGAAGGGAGCCACGGTGTTCTCTAAGATTGATCTCAAGTCTGGGTACCATCAGTTGAGGATTACAGAGGCAGATATCCATAAGACTACTTTTTGTACGAGGTATGGGCACTATGAGTTCACAGTGGTGCCTTTCGGTTTGACAAATGCCCCCGCAGTGTTTATGAGTTTGATAAATGGGGTATTCAGGACCTTTTTAGATCACTTCGTGCTCATTTTTCTTGATGACATTCTGATTTACTCACATACGCATGAGGAGCATGAGGGGCACCTTCGTCAGGTTCTTCAGTGTCTTCGTGAGCAGCAACTTTACGGGAACTTGGAGAAGTGTGCTTTCTTTTAGTCAGAGATTCAGTACTTGGGCCATATCATCTCAGGTGAAGGAATCATAGCCAATCCTTCCAAGATTAGAGCCATTATGGATTGGCCAGTACCCACTACAGTGACAAAGGTGCGCAGCTTCATGGGGTTAGCAGGAACCTATAGGAGATTTGTTCAGGATTTCTCTAGGATAGCACACCCCATCACTTCCCTTCAGTAGAAAGGGAAGAAGTTTGTTTGGTTAGACAGGTGTGAGCAGACCTTCAGGACATTGAAGAAATATCTCACCTCAGCACCCATTCTTGCAGTGCCAGATCCACATGGCGAGTTCTTTGTATGCACAGATGCTTCGTTGGCAGGCCTTGGAGGTGTTCTTATGTAGGAGGGTAGAGTTGTAGCTTTTGAGTCTCAAAAACTCAAGGATCACGAGCTTAATTATCCTACCCATGATCTTGAGCTTGCGGCAGTCGTGCATGCTTTAGTTCGATGGAGACACTTTCTTCTTGGTCGGAGATTCACACTCAGGATAGATCATTTGAGTCTTCGCCACCTTTTCACGCAGCCCAATCTAAACACTCATCAGAGACGTTGGATGGAGTTGCTTTGTGAGTATGACATGGAGATAGAGCATGTGAAGGGGAAGGAGAATGTGGTTACAGATGCCCTTAGCAGATGGAGGCATTTGAGCATGGCTACTTTAGTGAGCACAGATTTACGGAGTAGGATCCTTCAGCAGCTTCCTCTTGATAGTTTCTACATTATAGCTTGAGTAAAGATTGAGTCCTAGAGACCCCTTGAGGGGAAATTTGATGGTTTCTCACTAGAGGTAGATGGTCTTCTTAGGCACAGAGGTCAGATTTATGTTCCTAGAGATGGAGGCTTGAGGCATAACATCTTGACAAAGGCACATCGTGCACCCTATTCAGCCCATTCTGGGGTGAAGAAGATACACGCCACCTTGAGACAGTTATATCACTAGAGAGGATGTCGCAGGGACGTGGCTCAGTTTGTGTCACGTTGTTTAGAGTGCCAGAAAGTGAAGGCCAAGCATTAACATCCAGCTGGCCTTCTCTATCCTCATGCTATACCGGAGTGGAAATGGGACACCATTTCCATGGATTTCATTATTAGGTTACCAATGTCGAGATATCACCACGATGCCATCATGGTCACGGTTGATAAATTGACAAAAGTAGCTCACTTTTCCTCAGTGAAGACCACCTATAAAGCTAGTGTAGTGGCACGTATTTACTTGGATGAGATTTTCAGGTTGCATGGGATTCCACGGAAGATCATTTGTGACCGCGATCCTTTATACACTTCACATTTCTGGACTACCATGCAGTATGTTCTCGGGACAAAGATTAACTTCAGCATAGCTTATCACCCTGAGATGGATGGACAGATTGAGAGGGTGAATCAGATATTGGAGGATATGCTCAGGATGTATGTGATGGATCAGTAGTCTAAGTGGGAGGAGTATCTGTATCTTGTGGAATTTTCCTACAATAATAGTTTCCAGAGTTCTATAGGCATGGCTCCTTTTCAGGCCTTGTATGGTAGGGAGTGCAGGACACCCCTTAATTGGGATAGGTTGGAGGATAGAGTATCTCTTTGACTAGCTCTCTTACAGGACATGGAGCAACAGGTAGTGTTGATTAGGCAGAGATTATAGGAGGTACATGATAGGAAAAAGAAGTACGTTGATCAACATAGAACTGAGCATAATTTTGATGTGGGCATGAAGGTTTTCCTTCGTGTTAGGCCACATAAGAGCTCGATCCGTTATGGAAAAGGTTATAAGTTAGCTCCTCGGTTCATTGGACCTTTTGAGATCTTGGAGCGTATCGGCCCATTGGCCTACCGTCTAGCATTGCCACCCAGCTTGTCTCACATGCATGATGTGTTTCATGTTTTTGTTCTTAGGAGATATATCACAGATCCTTCTCATGTGCTAGATTGGACATCATTACAGGTGCAGGATCAGGGACAGTTGATGGTGGAGCCTGTCCATATCATAGATCGCAGGACCCTGGGCCTTCGAGGCAGAGAGATTGATCAGGTACGGGTGCAGTGGGACAGATATGATGAGACTGCAGCCACTTGGGAGGATGCTACTGCTTTACGAGTACAGTTTCCACATTTATTCCAGTGACTTCCAGGAGGAAGTCGAGTCTAAGTGGAGGGGGATGTAGTGCCCACTTTCCTTAGACACTATTTAGATACTAATCCTGACACTATTAGTCACATTTAAGATATTCGTATGTTTTGATTAGTATGATGGTTAGATGTTAGATCATGGATTAATATTGATCTGGATTCAAATATTTTTCTTGAGGATCATTGAGACATTTTTATTATTATGTGGATGATGATATACTAGTTGACATGGACAGGTTATTGATGTTAATTTTAGACATGTGACATTGATTATTATGAATAGCTCTAGTATATAAATCTATTGGATGATGATATAGTTACAAATTGAATTTTAATGATAAATATTGAATCTTGATATTGTTGTGATTCAGATTTAATGTTTATATATCATTTATATATTTTGATATGGCCACGAGGCCGAAGGAGGTATTTTGCATTTTGCAGGTTAAAAAAAATCACAACAATGTCGAGGGACTGGAGACTAACCATATTGGAATTCAGTGTGAAATCAACAAGGTCACCATGGCAACTGTGTTTGATTGTGTGTTTAGTTGTTAGGATTTCCCATGGGGGGGATTTCCATTATTGTGACCATAGGGGCATATGTGTGTTTTTATTATGTGTTCCCTTTTTAATTATTGTTGTGTGTATTTTATTTGTAATGTGCTTTTGTTTTAATTATTTTTAAAGTGATAGTATTATGTGGGAGTCATATAGTTAAAATTTAATTAAATTAAATGGGATGTGGAATGTCAAATTAAATGTTTTTTCCTTGGTTGAAAATAAAATTTGATTTATAGATTTTATAACCTTATGGTAATTAAATAAATCTTATGCCAAAAGGTTGTCATAAATAAATGTCATAGAAGTTAATGCATTTTAGAAGAGTGTGTAAGATACCAAGTATGGGTTGTGTAAGAGGTTGTAAGGCTGATTTTGGAAGGTCAAACACTCCTTCCTCTTTCAAATTCGAATTTTTCCTTGAAGGACAAATTTGGAGGCTTGTGAGACAAGTTAAACTTGTCCCACACCTCTCAAAAACCTCCACCAACCATTATTATAATTTTAGAGTCAAAAGCAACTTATTTTATTATGTTTTGGCATGATTTTATGAAAGAAGTGATTGCACTTACCTTATAAATTTTAAATGCATTTTCCTTTTGGGTATGGGTTGAGTTTGTGTATGTAAGTAAATTTTTCATTCACATTCATTGTGATGTATTTGCTTTTGATGTGATTTCATTTTGGGATGAGGAAAAATGATGTGGCATCCCACTTGGAATCCACATCATCCTCTTCCATCCTCTCCTTTAAAATGGAATTTCTTCCTCTTTTGGAGGTTGTTGAAACCTTGCCATTTGCTTCTTGGGGTCAAATTTTTCTCTTGCATTGGGAGCTTGTTCTTGTGGAAGGATCTTGGACTGATTTGCATGCTTTGCGATTGTTTTTTTGGGACTGATTTGAGCAACAAGAATATGTTGTTTGAAAGCAAATCTCCATTATGGAGAGGTAGGCTCTAATTATTTTAAATTGGGTTTTTCCCCTTCTTGCATGCAAAACATTGAATGGTATTGTGTTTACATTCTTTGAGGGATGGGTAGAATGCCTAGGAAATGGTGTAAAAAGAGAAGACTATGGGGTTTCAAATGGGGGGGCATAAGGAAATTGTCATTGGCATTTGTTCTTGCGGAGGGAGTGTTGGTTTGGGATCCACCTAGGAAAGGAAATAGCTTGCATTTCCTACTTCTTGGGGGGTGGGGGGGCATAAGGGATAAATTTGGGGGGGGCATAAGGAGGGGTTGGGAGATATAAGGTTTATGGGATTTGATTAAGTTTATGGTGGGTTGCTTTTGGTGGATGCCCAATTCCAACATGGGAGGCATAAGGAGACGCCCATAGTTCTCGCTCTTGATTGGCTTGCTTGCTTGGAGAAGGAGCCTTTGTTTTGATTGAAATTGTTGTTGTAGTTGTGAATTACATCTTTGTGTTTGTGAATGTATGTTTGTATGTGAAGAAGCTATGTTGGCATGTGTTGTTTTATCATGTTCCATTCTAATATGGTTGGGGCTTGGGGGCCAATGTGGAAAGATGGCTTCTCTTTTCCCATTGGATGTCTTGGTTGGGTGGAGAGTGTCACCTTTCCCCCTTCCTTGTTGTGATGAGAAGAATGAAGATGAAGAACTTAGCTTGCTGCTGTTTGGAGAAGAAAGACAACAGTTTGACAGTCATCCTTTTTGTAAATTTTAAATGTAATCCTTCCCACTTCAAGTGGATGCATGTAATTGATTTGAGACGGAAATGTTTACCATGTAATTTGAAAGTTGTAATTGATGTGAAATGTAAATGATATCCTAGGTTTTTTATTTGAAAAGAGAAAGAGTCACTTTCCCTTCCTCTGTTTTAAAAAGAAGAATATGATACAATTTGTAATTTTCAATTTAGAATGTAAAGAAAGGAGATCAATTGTAAGATTGTTTAAATTCAATAAAGGAATCGAAGTTCTCTTGGTATACCTTGTTGTAATATTGTTGTTGGAGATAGATGAATGAAATACATTACTTTCCCAATTGCATTGTTATCTTGGAAATCACATGACTATTAAATTTGCAATTCTGTTTTGGAAAGAAAAAAAAGAAAAAAAAAATAAAATTGGATCTTTGAAATGAGTTGATAAAAGTTAGAAATCAACATTGCATATTGTATACATGTCTTTGTTGAATCAATTGGATGTCTTAGAAATGAAATGGATATGTTTTCCTTAATTGAAAATTGCATAATAAATTGTAAATTCATGGAGAAGAGAACTCTGTTTTAAGTTCGTAATTTTGGCATCTTCCTTTTTAAACAAAATGAACAGTTCAACTTTATACTCAAAAATAAATTACGAAACTTAAAATTCACACTTAAGAAGACTTGAGAAATCTAAATTCGCTAAAACGGTCAAGAATAAATCTCCAAAACTCAAAGAGTTTCAATTCGGAGCTTGCATGGTCGTTTTTCCCGTCAACTGTCAGAAAATTGAAAACTTGTATAAATTGATTAAATTGACATACTTAAAACATTTTAATTCTTCCCTAAGTCAATCCTCCATGTCTGGTTGACATGTTGAATGGAAGAAGAGTTTAAATTTTATCAAATTGAACAAATATTACAAGTAGGAAAAATTGCTAGTTTTAAAATTAAAATCCTTGCAGATTGATTTCTTAAAATTGACCCTCAAAACTTTACAAAATTATAAAATTGGAAAGAGGTTTGGGAAGGAAGTTCATTTGTTGTTGTGTGCATTGGGTTTTTAGTTGCTCTACATTTTTTTCTTCCATGGTTCTGTCAAACCTGTTGTAATTTGGTTATTATCTCTATTCTTGGAGAAGCGAGGCTATTTTTGGAGCCTGTGGAAGTTAGGGGACTGGTTGGAAAGCCTAGCGGAGGACACCATGGAGAGAAACAACTCCAGTGGGCACAGTTGTCTTCAAATCACAAAAAAAAGGCATGTTAAGCCCTTCTCCTTAAACCGTTTGCTTTTGCTTAATAGTCTCATTAAAACAACCCTACTCTTATGATGGGGGTTTTGGCTATTGGATTTGATTGTTATGTTGAAGCGATTTTGGTTGAGTCGTTTTTCCTTGCTGAGTACGACTTGGATAATTCTTTTGTGAAATAGGTGAATGAAATAAGTCTGTTCTTGAGGGGCGATTTAATTTACTGATGTTGCTGTTTTGAATGGAATGGTTGATTAGTTAATGTGATTTTTGGGTTGAAATGTCTGTTGGGAAAGAATTTGAATTGGGTATTTCTTTGCAATGGGTAAATTGAATGAAATTGTTCAAGCTGTGTGAGTTTGTTTTGACAAGTGTTGGACATTCGTTCTATTGCCAATATGGGTTTGAGTGGTGGAATGTATTAGCTATGCGTGCATTATTTCTGAGTGCTGTGCTTTTTTTTGTAAAAATGGAAGGATGAAATGATTTCTATGATGTCTGGTTTGAGCTGTCATTATAAAACAAACTCGACTTGAGTATTCTTGTTGTGTTTTGAGGAAATGAGTGTTTTCTTATTGAAATAATTAATGGAATGAATTTTCTCTTCCTGTTGTTTGAATTCTGGAATAATGGCAGTAGAGCTTCACTGTGCATTACGGGTTGAACTTGCTGTAGGTAACAGCAAAGTGTAATTTGTTATTTATGAATTGTGTGCGTTGATGGATATAGAAAGATGTGAAAATATTTGACAAGGTGGTTGTATAACTATTCCTCTAGTTATAATATAGTGTAAGAGGTATGAATTCTTCTAGTAACAGTAAGAGCATAGTAGCATCTTTACATTGTTTGCTCTATGATAGATACGATGTTCTACCTACTTGTTCTTGGTATTCATATGTGCCTGATTGAAAGGAAGTTTTGATATGGATGGGAATATGATAGCCAGTCTATAGAATGGACTGGGTAGGACATGCAAGTTATATGTTGCGTCTTGCTAAACTCAATATATATATTTATATATATAATATACAGATGATAAATTCTTTATTGTTTTCATTAAAAGTAGAATATGAATGGATTTATTCCTTGCTGCTGGAAAGTGAATTCTCTCATTATTAGGATGAAAGTGTGACTTGTTGTGATTGCTGTACAATCTACATGTTATAAAGACGTAAATGTCTGTAGAGTGAATTATTTTAAAGGGAAATATATTATGCGGAAAGAATCATATTGTTGGATCATGTCTATGCTAAATAGCGGATATTTGGGTTAAACAGTGCAAATAGGTAATATGATCCTTCTTCCTTGTATCCGATTAATGATTTTATATATTTCACTTGAATTGTTACGATTGATTGGTATCACGCCTGGATTAAATACTCAGTGTAGCTAAGAGAAAAGAAAAAGAGTGTGGATGGATAATTTGAATTAGTGTTCAATTCTTCTTTCATACCGTTGGTAAATTTGTAACTGTTATGAAATGAATTTTGTACTACCTTGCTTTAAACATCTACATTTAATTGTTGCTTACTTTTCCCTTCAGCGTTTGATTGTTGAAATTAGACGGGTAGCATGAAAGGAAAGGGAATGGTTCTGCTGGAAGTCTTATTTAAAAAATCTAATTGTGAATCTTTCTCTAACTAATGTAAGGGAATGGAAATTACAGCATTTATGATTAAAATAGTAGTTTGCATAATTGTATTTTCAGTTCTTACAGATGTTTGTAATTTGGAAATGTTAGAAGGAAATTACTTCTTGTAATAATTATTCGGGAAAGAGGGCAGTAATCCTTTGTCTGATTGGGATGGTAATTAGATGATTGAGTTGTTATGTTGTTCATCCTTTTTGGTACTTAATTCTTGGATGATGTTCATTTTTAACGTTTCATAAAAGCAGGGTTCTTTTATTGAGACAGTTAATTAAAAGCACCTCATTTTAATGACAAGTGCTTAATATGCTCAGTTCAAAGAACTGACCCATGCAAGTAATTTTGCAGATGGAACTTGATTACAAACGAAGACATGGTTGTTTTCTTATTCTTCTTTGATTAACTGAAGATGGACTGTTTTGATAGCGATTACTTCCTTAAGAGGAAATAAGAAAGGAAGAAATTACATCCTTCTATCTTTTTGAGTTGTAATGTTGTTTGATATAAACAAAGTCTAGTCGTTTGGACTGGCAAATGTATAGATTGTAAAACTGGTGGATGAATACAAGTAAAAGTGTGATATTTTTAATGACTATATCAGTTTGATATTGTTGAATAAGTTTGAGAATATAACATTATTTCTTGATTTGGAATTATCCAATGTTAATGGATGAATTTTAAAGGAAATAACATCTATTCTTACCTGAATGTAACCTTTACGTTGAAATGTACAATTAGTTCATACTTGGGTTAAGATGAATTTTAAATTGACATTAAAAGGATTTAGGTAAGCATGATCTCCTAATTGAAAGGTATTCGAGATTAGCTTGAAAGCTAAGGAATATCAAATAACTTAGGAGCAGCCGAACCTTATATTCAGACTCCGTTAATAGCCTCGAATGTTTAAATTTAGAAAATATAGATATGGGAAAACATATCTATTGTAACGGACCTTAACTAAGTAGGGTTAAGTAGAACAAATGAATAAGTTCATTTAAAAATTAGACCTCATTTAAATGACATCTAATAAGATGGAATTATGAATTTGTTTACAGTTGTGGAAAAACTTAAAAAAGGAACCAAGAATAGAATATGCAACCCTTCGCTATGAAGGAGGAGATGCATATTAAGCTAGAAGACAGATTAAGTCTCTCTTAGCTACATACAACTGTAACGAGAATGAGGTTTAAGGATCAACATGGTTGCTGAAAGTAGAATTTAAATATTAAGATTATAACCAAGTCACACTGAGCTAGATGTGTACTCTCGATGAGAGGATTTTGTAGGACATTGACATACGCCAGCTACAATATGGTGTCTTCATGAAGGTGGGACCTTCATGACGACAAAATGTTATAGCTGACATATTACAATGCCCTCCCGAATTAATTCATCAAGTTTACATAAGTTGAATACTAAGTTCTTGGCTGGGGATAGGAATGTGATCACGTATACGGAGTGACTCCGAAGGACTAAAGGTAACTAGACACACGGAGTCGTCTAGGGACGACGCCGTATGTCTGGGTATCTTTAGTTACCATGAGTAACTTCCTATACTTGTTCATATTGCTAGTTGGGGATTAGAGCTTGACCTTAAATGGAAGGATTGGAAGAGACCAGGAAAGACCATTCTAGATAACAGACGAAGTGAGGTGAAGGACGTATTCCAATGATGTGTACCACATCCAGGAATATGATCATGCAAAGCATGTAAAAATATTTGGCCAAAGTATCGCAAGTGCTGGTTGCGTTGTCCTAATCACCTAGTTTAAGATGCAGGATGTCAGACGAATATCAGTAACAGATATTTAGATAGGCTTCTTAAATGAATCACTTCGATAACCAGAAACGGTAAGAGAACCCTGTATATTCATTATACAATGCACAGATTAGCATGAAGGATCGGTAAGTCACCGAGTCATGAAATGAGAGATCGTTGAAACTCCGAGCCATAAAATGGGAGATCGGTAGTTCTTCGAGTCATTTACAGCAACATATGGTAACTGTTATATGATTGAATGGCATTGAATGTGTGTTCCATATTGTAAGTATGTGAACAAAGAACATTGGTTTTAAAAGGAAATTGTGTGATCCAAATTGCATTAGTTGGACAGAGAACAATTATTAAAACTTTAACATGTGTTTGAATTATATAATTCATAACAGGGAACGTTGTATTAAAAAAAAATTTCCCTTGTTCTAGTATCTTAACATGGGGATGTTACATCTTGGTATCAGAGCTGAAGGTTGCAGCTCTTGGACCTAATGAGTCCACAATTTAATAAGGTTTACATTTTCTTATTGAACAGAAAATGGTCAGAACAAGAAGAAATGCAGCGAACAACCCGTTACCGGGTGGAGAAGCAGCTACTGCTCAAAAGATGGATGAAATCCTTACTGCCCTACTAGACACAAGAGATCGTTTGACTGTTTTGGAACAACAGTCAATGGGCAATGAAGAGGAGGAAGAAGAAGCTGATATAAATGATCAGCGACCTCCCGTGGACAACACCCATGGAGGGAATCCGGGTGTTGATAATAGTAATGTGAATGCTCCTAATCATCCTGGAACTAAAAGGGCAAGATTAGTAGCTGAACTTACAAATGAAATAAAGAGAATAAGTCCTCAAAAGTTTGATGGAACAACCCTTGGGGACGGAGCTGAGAATTAGCTCAGTGAAATGGAGAAGTACTTTGCAATAAGAAACTTCTCCGAGGAGACCAAAGTGATATGGGGAGCATATCAGCTTTCTCATGAAGCATCAACATGGTGGAACAACCGTAAGGTTGAGTTGAATATTGTCGAATCAGACATAACTTGGGATCAATTTAAGGGTTACTTTAGGCAACGGTGGTTACCTCAACTCTATTTTGATAGGAAAATGACTGAATTTCAGAACTGGTCGCAAGGAAGGTTGACGATGACAGAATACTGAGAAGGGTTTACTACACTCCTCAAGTATGTGCCGTAGTACCAATCTGATGAGAAGTTCATAATACGAAAGTTCATAATGGGACTAAATCCCATCATTGGTGGCGAAGTGGATGTCCACGGACCAACCACCATGGAAGGAGTTGTTGAAAAGGTAATAAGATAGGTACATAAATTGAGAGCAATTTCTGCTCATAGGGAAGAGATAAGGAAGAAGATTCCCAACTCTTCTTCATCTCTCGCACCCAAAAGGGGGCCTTGGAAAAGGTTTGGTGTGAAAAAAAAAATTGTTGTAGATAACAACAAGAAATATGTAATGAACAAACCTGTAAATAGTATGCGGAACAGCTTCGCAAAAGTTAGTGGCAATGGACAAAAGTCCTATGGAAGCCAGAATGATAACTTCAAAGCTGGTAAAAAATTTGAGCCTAGGAAAGGGCCAGTTGGAGGATGCTTCAACTGTGGAAAGGACCATTACGTGAGTCACTGTCCTCTGAAAAAGGATGATCGCGATCAGCAGCATAGGATACACGCTGCGGTGGCTAACAGACAAGCTGAAAAGCAAGTTACGCCTATAGAAGTTCTAGGTAAGTTATTCGGTACACCTGTAGTCATACTTTTTGATACTGGAGCCACTGAATGCTTTATTTCTACTAAACTTGCAATGAAATTAAAAAGAAAGGCTGAACAAATGGATAAGACATGGACAATGCATTATGGGAATAACGCTGTCCATACAGTCGAAATGTGCCTTTTTGGGGCAATTCTTGACTTGCCCAGTTTCTCCACCGAAGTTGACCTGTATGTCACTCCTTTAGGATCATATGATATCATTATTGGAGTTAACTGGTTAGCAGAACATAAGGTAAAGGTCGACTGTTATGAAAAACAAATTTGTTGTTTTGACGACCTGCAGAAAGCAACAGTCATTCAAGGTGTAAAGCGTGAAGTTGTAGTTAGAAAACTAACAGCTATGCAACTAAAAAGGGCTTAAAATAGAGGCTGCACCTTGTATGCAGTAAAAATGATAGAAAATGCTGAGGAAGATAATGATTTCATGGAAAGATATCTATTATTAAGGGATTTCAGAGATGTATTTCTGGAGGAATTACCAGGTCTTCCACCCAAACGAGAGTTTGACTTTGCAATAGAGATCAAGCCAGGAACTGAACCCATATCTAAGGCACCTTATAGAATGACCACCCTTGAGTTAGTAGAGCTAAAGGCTCAATTATAGGAACTTTTGAATAAGGGGCTGATAAGACCGAGCGTCTCACCATGGGGAGTGCTAGTAATATTTGTAAAGAAAAAGGATGGCACATTGAGACTGTCCATTGATTACAGAATGTTGAACAAGGCAACTATTAAGAATCGATACCCACTTCCTAGGATTGATGATCTGTTGGACTAGATGCGTGGAGCATCAGTCTATTCAAAAATAGATCTTCGATCTGGGTATCATTAGCTGAGAATAAAGGAAGAAGATATTCATAAAACAACTTTTAGGACAAGGTACGGGCATTATGAATTCACGGTGTTACCTTTTGGGTTGAAAAATGCACTTGCCACCTTCATGAATTTGATGAACAATATTTTTCAAGAATACCTAGACAAGTTTGTGCTTGTATTCTTAGACGACATTTTTATATACTCTAAAAATGTCGAAGAGCACCAAGAACATTTAAGGGTAGTGCTGGAAGTTTTAAGAAAGAGGAAGTTGTATGGTAAACTGTCTAAATGTTCCTTTTATGATGCAGAGGTGCATTATTTGGGACACGTTATAAGCAAGAACAGAATAGCTGTAGACCCTTCAAAGATCGCAACTATAACTGAGTGGCCTGCGCCTAAGAACGTGCATGAAGTAAGAAGCTTCATGGGCTTGGCAGGATATTATAAAAAGTTTGTTAAGGATTTTTCAAAAATTGCTGCCCCAATCACTTCACTACAAAATAAGGATAAGAAATTTGTCTGGACTGACAAATGTGAATCTGCCTTTAAAAATTTAAAGGAACAGTTAACTTCAGCACCTATTTTAACTGTACAGGATCCAAATGGAAATTTTACGGTTGTAACGGATGCGTCGGGAGAAGGCCTTGGAGGCATTCTGTTACATAATAACCATGTCATAGCTTATGAAAGCAGAAAGCTTAAGTTACATGAACAAAATTATGCTCCACATGACCTAGAGCTCGCTGCCATTGTACATGCACTTCAAATGTGGAGGCATTACCTTTTAGGAAAACCTTTTGAGTTAAAAACTAACCATCTGGGGTTGAAGTATATTTTTACTCAGCCCAATCTGAATGCAAGACAATGACAATGGTTAGAATTTCTGTCTCAGTATGATTTTGATATAAGCTACATCAAAGGTAAGGAAAATAGAGTGACAGATGCTCTGAGTCGAAGGAAGCACATCTCTGCTCTTATAACATTAAGAACTTAGTTTAAGGATGAGGTGAAAGACGCCTTGGAATCAGATCCTTATTTCCAGCAAGTCAAAATAACACTTGCTGCAGATCCAAAGGATGTGAGGTATAAAGGATTTCATTTTGATAGTGAAGGAATTCTGAGGTTCGAAAACAGGGTATATATACCCTTGACAAATGATTTAAGAAGGAAATTGTTAACTGAATTTCATAATTCACCTTTTTCTGGACACCTTGGCATTACGGAAATGCTTACTGATCTTAAGTAGCAATACTTCTGGAAGGGAATGAAAAAGGATGTGATGGAATTTGTAACACACTGCTTGGAATGTCAGTGTGTTAAGGTGGAACATATGCATCCCGCTGGATTATTGTATCCCCACAGCGTTCCACAGTACAAATGACAAGTGATAACGATGGATTTCGTACAAGGATTGCCTATGTCAAGGAATAAGCATGATATCATCCTGGTTGTCGTTGAAAAATTAACCAAGGTGGCACACTTCATTGCTGGTAATTTGAAAGATGATGCACCAGTGTTAGCAAGAAGATTTGTACATGAAATTTTCAGATTACATGGAATACCCGAATTGATCATATCGGACAGAGATCCAAGGATGACATCAAGGTTTTGGCAAACGCTTAATGCGGCCTTGGGAACTAAATTAAACTTTAGCTCTACATATCATATGGAGACAGATGGACAGACCGAGAGAGTCAATCAAGTTTTAGAGGACATGTTAAGAATGTATTGCATGGACCAGCAGTATAAATGGGAGGAATACCTTCCGCTGGTTGAATTTTCCTACAATAATACATACCACGCCTCTTTAACAATGGCGCCCTTTGAAGCATTGTATGGAAGAAAATGCAGAACCCCTGTTAGCTGGGACAGCGTAGAGGACAGAGAGGTAATTGGGCCAGAAATCCTCAAGGAAATGGAACAACAAATTAAAATGATTCGGGAACATCTAAAGGAGGCTGCCAATAGGCAGAAGAGTTATGCAAACTTAAAGTGGGTTGATAGGAATTATAAACTTGGTGAGAAGGTCTTTCTTCGGGTTAAGCCGAAAAAGAGCTCAATAACTTTTGGCAAGGCTACCAAGTTGTTGCCACGTTACGTGGGACCTTTTGAAATTGTTGAAATAATCAACCCTGTAGCTTATCGTCTAGCATTACCTCTTGCTTTTTCACAAATGCATGATGTTTTTCATATTTCTTTGCTTAAGAAATACGTAACATATTTATCACATGTGCTGAATTGGAATTCCTTGAAGGTCCAAGACCCAGGAATAATCGTGATTAAGCCCATTCGTTTGCTGGGAACCTGCCAGTTGTGCTTAAGAAATCGCGAAGTGAATCAATGTCAGGTCCAGTGGGACTAGTTCAGCGAAGAAAGTGTAACTTGGGAAAATCTCGAAGAAATGCGATCTACTTTTCCATACTTGTTTGATCGAAATTGAAATTCGAAAAACTGATAATTCTACCAAATTTAGACAATTATTGGTCTATTTTGCTGTTATCTTAAAACACTATTTTAAAGAGTGAATCTGTTTTTGGTATGAACTTATGAATGGAAGGACAATAACTGAATTTTGTCCTAGAAACTCCTTGAATTGGTTAATTTGATCATCGGGATGATGATTCTTTAATAAGGGAGGAATGTAACGCCTTGATTTTTGTAAGTTATCATGGTAATTACTTTTCATAATATCGTAACTGCTGAAATGAAAATAAATATGTTAAGATATATCTTTGATCTTAAAGGAATGTGTTGCTAATCTGGACCCTTGTTTGTTGTAATTTGTTTACTTGGGACAAAAGTTATTATTACTTGTGTTATTGCTGATGAGACAATAGACTTATCGTATGCTTGATGAACTCTATTTGCTGATTGACATCACACCTTGAATCAATTCCATTGATCTAAGGTATGATGTGGCTTTCTTATGATCGCTTTGACGATTTACTTCTAAACCAGACTGAAGGTTGATATAAAAGTTACAGCACCTGATTACAGGTATGAATATCTGGTACATAGATGCCAATGAAAAAGGTTCGATTCTCGAACCACACACCGTTGTAACGCTAGACAACATAAGATGATAAGGACCTGGATGCAAGTGGCACAAGTATGTGGAACATAGGACGAAACGTCCTGCATTGTGTTGAATACGACTGTCAGGCGGAAAGACTTGATTGGAAACTAATTAATTAAATATTAGGAGATTAAACCCTAACCTACCCCTAAGTTTTATCTTATACCCTAACTACTATCCTATATGGATTTTAGATTTTATAAGGGTGAAAATAGATATAAATTCTATTAATCTATGAACTAGGTGAATAACCTAGATATGGACTATTAAAATCCCAAACTAATCCTAATCTAAGGGAGGGGACGCATGGACCCATGTGGAAGGAAAGGATAAGGAGGGAAGGTTGGAAATTTATTAGGACAATGAATGGCATCCTTACAGGGTGTAGCGCCAAAATTTGCGGGAACATGGAAAAGTTGGAGGTATCCAACTAGCTATGAGGCTAAACTATGATTGCAAGAAAAATTTGAAATTAGAAACTCGCCAACTTGAGTCGGCAGTGGCGTGAGGATAGAGGAAAAAGGAATGCATTCAATGCACTCAATGGCATTGGCCTTAGCGACCAGCTCACCTTGGAAAGAGGTTTGGGAAGGAAGTTTGTTTGTTGTTGTGTGCATTGGGTTTTTAGTTGCTCTGCTTTTTGTTCTTCCATGGTTTTGTCGAACCTGCTGTAATTTGGTTATTATCTCTATTCTTGGAGAAGCGAGGCTATTTTTTGAGCCTGTGGAAGTTAGCGGACTGGTTGGAAAGCCTAGCCGAGGATGCCGTGGAGAGAAACAACTCCAGTGGGCACGGTTTTCTTCAAATTGCAAAAAAAAAAAAAAAACAAGCATGTTAAGCCCTTTTCCTTAAACCGTTTGCTTTTGCTTAATAGTCTCATTAAAACAACCCTGCTCTTATGATGGGGGTTTTGGCTATTGGATTCGATTGTTATGTTGAAGCGATTTTGGTTGAGTCATTTTTCCTTGCTGAGTACGACTTGGATAATTCTTTTGTGAAATAGGTGAATGAAATAAGTCTGTTCTTGAGGGGCGATTTAATTTCCTGATGTTGTTGTTTTGAATGGAATGGTTGATTAGTTAATGTGATTTTCGGGTTGAAATGTCTGTTGGGAAAGAATTTGAATTGGGTATTTCTTTGCAATGGGTAAATTGAATGAAATTGTTCAAGCTGTGTGAGTTTGTTTTGACAAGTGTTGGACATTCGTTCTATTGCCAATATGGGTTTGAGTGGTGGAATGTATTAGGTATGTGTGCATTATTTCTGAGTGTTGTGCTTTTTTTTGTAAAAATGGAAGGATGAAATGATTCGTATGATGTCTGGTTTGAGCTATCATTATAAAACGAACTCGACTTGAGTATTTTTGTTGTGTTTTGAGGAAAATGAGTGTTTTCTTATTGAAATAATTAATGGAACAAATTTTTTCTTCCTGTTGTTTGAATTCTGGAATAATGGCAGTAGAGCTTCACTGTGCATTACAGGTTGAACTTGTTGTAGGTAACAGCAAAGTGCAATTTGTTATTTATGAATTGTGTGCGTTGATGGATATAGAAAGCTGTGAAAATATTTGACAAGGAGGCTGTATAACTATTCCTCTGGTTATAATACAATGTAAGAGGTATGAATTCTTCTAGTAACAGTAAGAGCATAGTAGCATCTTTACATTGTTTGCTCTATGATGGATATGATGTTCTACCTACTTGTTCTTGGTATTCGTATGTGCCTGATTGAAAGGAAGTTTTGATATGGATGGGAATAGGATAGCCAGTCTATAGAATGGACTGGGTAGGACATGCAAGTTATATGTTGCGTCTTGCTGAACTCAATATATATATTTATATATATAATATACAGATGATAAATTCTTTATTGTTTTCATTAAAAGCAAAATATGAATGGATTTATTCCTTGCTGCTGGAAAGTGAATTCTCTCATTATTAGGATGAAAGTGTGACTTGTTGTGATTGCTGTACAATCTACATGTTATAAAGACGTAC
>CM034147.1:477128056-477133056 GCA_019776745.2 Taxus chinensis | reverse complement strand
ACGCAAAAGCACACGCACACACCCACGCACACGCACACACACACACACGCACATGCACACGCACACACATACACACAAATACACATACGCACATGCACACGCACATGCACATGAACACGCACACACACAAGCACACGCACACCCAGACCCACGCACTCACACACGCTTGCTCACACACACATGCACGCACAAACAAACACACACACATGCACTCGCACGCGCACTCTCACACGCACACACACATGCACACACACACACGTGCACGCAAATACGTACAGGCACACACACACGATAACACACTCACACGCACACGCACACGCGCACGCACATGAAAACACGTACAAACACAGACACACACACACACACACACACACAGGCACACGCACACACACACGCACACACGCACGTGCACTCACACGCACACACCCACGCACATTTAAATGCACATGCATAGTCACATGCACACGCACACGCACACAGACACACAAACACACACGCGCATGCACACGCTCACGCACACGCCCACGCCCACACACATTTACACGCACACACACAGTCACATGCACATGCACTCACACACGCCCATGCACACACACAATTACACACTCACACACACACACGTAAAGGCAAATGCAATCACACACACCCACGCACACGCACACGCGCATGCACATGCACACGCACACGCACACACACACACACATACACATATGTGCACCCACATGCACATGCACACGCACACGCACACGCGCATGAACACTCACATGCACACGCACACGCACATACACAATAACATACTCATGTGCACACGCACATACACAATAACATACTCACGTGCACACGCACACACACACATGCACACGCGCATGTGAACGCACATGCACACGCACACGCACACACAAAAAAAATAACATACTCACACGTACACACGCACGCGCATGCGCACTCACATGCACACGCACACGCACACACGCGCATGCACACACACACACACATGCACACATAAGCACACACACAAGCACACGAACATGCACACACACATGAACACGCACATGCACACAGACACGTACATGCACACGCACACAGACACACACACGTACACGCACACGCACACACACAGACACGCACAAGCACATGCACACAGACACGCACAAGCACATGCACATGTGTATGCGCACGCGCACGTGCACGTACACACGTACGCACACGCACATGTGCACACACACTCACACACACACACACGCACACGCACATGCACACGCACACACACACACACACACACACACATGCAGATGCACACGTACACGCACACATACATGCACACACACACATGCACACACACACGCAACACACACATGCACTCACACATAAATACACACGCACACCGCACACACACACACGCATATGCACACATGCAAACGCACATGCGCACACGCACACGCAAACACCCACATGCACACGCACGCACACGCACACACGCACACACGCGCGCATAGTCACACGCACACGCACACAGACACACACACGCACACATGCATGCACAAGCACACGCACACACACGTACACTCACAACACATACACATACACACACATACACACACACAAATAAGTACACAGACACACACATGCACACACCCACGCACATGTGCACATTACACGTACGCACACACACACGCACATGCACACACACACAAAAAATGCACATGCACACACCATACGCACGTGCACACGCACACGTACAGGCACATGCACAAACACACAGACAAACAAACACGCACACACATAGCCCAAGCACACACACGCACACGCACGCATCATGCGCATGCACATGCACATACGCACACACACACGCACACGCACATACACAAATGCACACACACATATAGAGACAAATGCACATGCACATGCACACGCACGCACACACAGACACACGCACACGCACACAAGCACACGCACAAGTACAAGCACGATACAGGCACATGCACGCACACACGCAAACACGCACACGCACACACACACAATACACATGCACACGCATGCACGACAAACATGCACACACATGCACATACATATAGACACCTTCCCGGACACGCACATGCACACGCACACAGGCATTGTACACACACGCACACGAACATGCAAATCACACACACACGCACACGCACACCCACACCGCATGTGCACAGGCATACACGCACACGTACATAAGCACACAGACACACACGCACACGCACGCACACACACCCACACCCACATGCACGTGGACACGCACGCACGCACACACACGCACACGCACACGCTGACACATGCACACATGCGCACACATACACATACACACACACACGTACACACACACACACCCACATACATGTACACACACGTACCACATGCACACACACACACCCACGTGCACACACCCACGCACTCATAGTTAAATGCACATGCACACTGCACACGCACACATGCACATGCACACATGTACACATAAAAGCACATGCACACACACACAAAAAATGCACGTGCACACGCATGCACATGCACACAGCACAAGTACATGCACATGCACATGTACAAAGGCACGCAAACGAACACACGCACATGCACACACGCTCGCGCACACGCACACGCACCACACATACACACACACACACGCACACACACACACACAAATAAACAAGTACACGCACACACATACGCACACATGCACAGCACAACGCACACAAGCACCAGCACAAGCACGTACAAGCACATGCACGAACACGCACAAGCACATGCACATGCACACACACACACACACACATGTACATTGTCACACGCACATGCATTCACATGCACGCGCACACAAGCACGCGCACACACACATAGGCATAGGCACACACCACGCACATTACACACGCACAAGCACGAAAAGCGCACATGCACATGCACACACACGCACACGCACACGAATATACACACACGCATGGACACGCACACGCACACGCACACGTGCATATGCACACGCACACGCACATGCACACACACATGCACACGCACGCATGCACATGCACATGCACACACACACACACACACACAGGTACACACGCACATGCACACGTACATACGCCACATGCACACGACACATGCACATGCACGCACACGAACATGCACACACACACACACATGCACACGCACACTGTCACGGCACACACACACACACACAGCACACACACACACATGCACATAGGTACAGCCACACGCAAACAATAACATACTACAAGCACATTGTACGCCCACACACACACACACATGCACATGCACACCAGCGCACGCACATGTCCACATGCACACGCACACACGCACGCACACGTACACACACGCACACGCACACTCACACGATACACGCACAAGACACACACACATGCACGCACACACAGCAAACAAGCACACGCACACACACACACATAACATACACAGCCACACACATGCACAGGTACGCACATGCACACGCACAGGCACATGCACACACGCACATGCACATACATATACACATGCACACGCACACACATGCACACGCACACGCACACCCGGACACGCACATGCACACGCACACAGGCATGTACACGCACATGCACACGGACACAAATACGCATGCACACACACACACACACCCCCGCGCGCGGGCATATGCCCACTCACACGCACACGTACACGAGCACGCACACTTGCACCTGCACTCACACGCACACGTACACGTGCATGCACACAAACATGGACATGCAAATGCACACGCGCACGCACACGCACATAGACACGCACACGCACACACATGCTGACATCATGCGCAAACACACGCACACACACACATACACTCACAAGCACACGTACACGTACACACACACCCACATGCACATGTACACACACAACCACATGCACATGTACACACACACCCACATGCACACCCGCACCCACACGCACCCTTAAACGCACATGCACACTGACAAGCAAACACTCACGCACATGCACACATGTACACACACACACAGACACGCACACGCACATGCACGTGCACACGTGCAGGCACACAGACATGTACATGCGCATGCACACGTACACAGGCACGCTCACGAACACACGCACGCGCATGCACACACACACTCACACTCACACGCACACGCACACACACACACATACACACAAACAAGCACACACACACACAAATAAACAAGTACACGCACACACAAACAATAACATACTCACACACGCGCGCACGCGTATGCGCACCCACACGCACACGCACACACACACACAAGCACGTACACGCACACACACAATAACATACTCACATGCTCACGAACACGCACACGCGCATGCGCACCCACATGCACACATACACACACACATGTACGCGCACCCACAAGCACACGGACATGCACACATGCACGCACACACAAGCACGCGCACACACACACACGTAATCACGTACAGGCACTCACACACAATTACACACGCACACGCACGCGCACACACATGGACACACACACATACATGCACACGAATATACACACACACATGCACACACCCACGCACACGTGCACGCATAAGCACATGCGCAGGCACATGCACACGCACACGCACATGCACACACACATGCACACGCACACCCACATCCACACCCACACCCACACGCACCCGCACATGCACACGCACATGCACACATACAAGTACACACACACAAAAACATGCACACGCACACAGACATGTACACATGCATGCACACGTACACGCACATGCACACGAACACATGCACGCGCACGCACACGCACATGCACACTCACACTCACATGCACACGCACATGTAGACGTACACACACACACACACACACACACACATGTAAATAGGTACAGGCACACACAAACAATAACATACTCATGCGCATGCATACCCACACGCACACACATGCACATGCGCACGCGCACGCACACGTCTAAGCACACGAAAACACACACACACATACACA
>CM034147.1:477035556-477123056 GCA_019776745.2 Taxus chinensis | reverse complement strand
AAAGCACACAAACACACAAATATGCGCACGTAAACAAACAGGTACACAAACATGCACACACACACACACACACGCATACACATGCACACGCACTAGCACTCACATGTACATCCACACACACACGCACACACACACGCACACGCATACCCACATGCACACGCACACACACATGCACATGCACACACACATGCAAGGACACACACAAGCATAGGAAAATGTAAGGCCAACTTCAACTACCACTAGAGACCAAGAAACAAACTAGGAAAAATTATGGGATAAATTTTTTTGATAAGAAGTGTCTACAACTAAGTTTCAAGACACTAGTTTGAACTAATAGGTTCTGGAACAAATTATGATTAACCAAACACAATATTTCCATTTTTAACTTATAGCAAGTTCACAAGGTTCCAAAATTAGGGTTACATGTCTTACTTAGGTTCAGGGAGCAAATCTCCCTCATGCCTGCTCTCAAACAGGCCTAGAAGTTTAACTAAATTTTTCACACATTCATATTTATTAAAAATTTCCTAAACTAGGCTCATTGGATAGAAAATTTCCTCACCTTTCCAACCATATAAAGAAGTCCTCCTAACTCCTTGTAAAACTCATGTTATGGCCGGGCAGAGTTTTAGGGGAAAATTTTTCCTTGGAGGTCCGCGGGGTTAGGGAGAAAATGCCTTTGCGCCCCCGCCGACGCCCCAAATGCCACGTGTCATCACATGATTGGTCTGGACCGGTGAATCATGGGGAAAACATGAAATTTTTTCCCAAAACAAAGTTTCAATTTTCTGAAGGAAAATTTTCTTCCGTGCCTCCACACTTGCCCAAATGGCCACGTGGCGCCTTGTGATTGGCCGCGGGCCGGTGGAGAGAATTTGGTTTTTTACCCAAGGGGTTAAATGGTTAAAAGAATTGCATGGACTCACACACCCATGGGGACACGTGTCACTACCCCATTAGCTACGGGGGTGTGGGGACGTGGAGAAAAATAAGAAATTTTCCAAAGGGGGCAAAAGTTAAAGTTTACCACATGGTTATACAATATATAAAAATCAAATTCATTATCAACCAAGATAATAACATTTAATTTATATTCCACATCCTAATTAATTTTAATTAAAATATAACTATATGACTTCACACATTTGACTATCACATTAGAATAATTAAAATAAAGAGCACATTACAAATAAAATACATACAACAATAATTAAAAAGGGAACACATAATAAAAACACATATATGCCCCAAGGTCACAATAATGGAAATCCCCCCACATGGGAAATCCTAACACAACACAACACACAGATCAAACATAGTTGCCATGGTGACCCTTGTTGATTTCACACTGAATTCCAATATGGTTAGTCTCCAGTCCCCCGACATTGTTGTGATTTTTAGCCTGCAAAATGACAATACCTCCTTCAGCCTCGTGGCCATATCAGAACATCCAAGAGATATAAAATCAACATATAATTATCAAATCCAAATCACAACAATATCAAGGATTTAACATTTATCATTTAAAATTCAATTTGTAACTATATCATCATCCAATAGATCTCTATGCTAGAGCTATTCATAATATCAATGTCACATGTCTAAAATCAATATCCATAACATGTCCATGTCAACTAGTATATCACCATCCACATAATAATAATAATGTCTTAATGATCATCAAGCAAAATATCTAAATCCAGATCAATACTAATCCAGGATCTAACATCTAACCATCATACTAATCAAAACATAATAATGTCCATAATAATCGCTGATACATCATACTACATCAAAACATAATAATATCGACAATATGATCAAGTGTCAAGATCAGTATCTAAACAGTGTCAAAGGAGAGTGGGCACTACAGCCCCTCCCCTTAGACTCAACTTCCTCCTGGAAGTCACTAGAACAAATGTGGAAACTACACTCGTAAAATAGTAGCATCCTCCCAAGTGGCTGCAGTCTCATCATAGCTGTCCCACTACACCCGTACCTGATCAATCTCTCTGCCTCGAAGGCCCAGGGTCCTACGATTGATGATACAGATGGGCTCCACCATCACCTACCCCTGATCTTGTACCTGTAATGATGTCTAATCCAGCACATGAGAAGGATCTGTGATGTATCTCCTAAGAACAGAAACATAAAACACATCATGTACGCGAGACAAGCTAGGTGACAATGCTAGACGGTAAGCCAACGGGCCGATACGCTCTAGGATATCAAAAGGTCCAACGAACTGAGGGGCTAACTTAGAACCTTTTCCATAATGGATCGGGCTCTTATGTGGCCTAACATGAAGGAATACCTTCATGCCCACATCAAAATTATGCTTGGTTCTATGCTGATCAGCGTACTTCTTCTGCCTATCATGTGCCTCCTACAATCTCTACCTGATCAACACTACCTGCTACTCCATGTCATGTAAAAGAGCTGGTCCTAGGGATACTCTATCCTCCAATCTATCCCAACTAAGGGGTGTCCTGCACTCCCTACCATACAAGGCCTGAAAAGGAGCCATGCCTATAGATCTCTAAAAGATATTATTGTAGGCAAACTCCATAAGGTATAGATACTTCTCCCATCTCACTTGGTGATCTATAACATACATCTTGAGCATGTCCTCCGAAATTTGATTCACCCTCTCAGTTTTTCCATCTATCTCAGGGTGATAAGCTATGCTGAAGTTAATCTTCGTCCCGAGAACATACTGTATGGTAGTCCAAAAATGGGAAGTGTACAAAGGATCACGGTCACAAATGATCTTCTGCGAAATCCCGTGTAACCTGAAAATCTCATCCAAGTAGACTCATGCCACTGCACTAGCTATATATGTGGTCTTTACTAGTGAAAATTGAGCTACTTTTGTATATTTATCAACCTTGACCATGATGGCGTCGTGGTGATATCTCGACATCGGTAACCCAAAAATGAAATCCATGAAAATTGTGTCCCATTTCCATTCTAGTAAAGCATGAGGAAAAATAAGGTAAGCTAGATGTTGATGGTTAGCCTTCACTTTCTGACACTCTGAGCATCGTGACACAAACTAAGCCACATCCCTACGAAGACCTCTCTAGTGATATAATTATCTCAAGGTAGCGTGCATCTTCTTCACCCCAGGATGGGCTGAATAGGGTGCACGATATGCCTCTGTCTCTGGGAACATAAATATGACCTCTATGCCTAAGAAGACCATCTGCCTCTAGTGAGAAACCATAAAAATTCCCCTCAAGGGGTCTCTAGGACTCAACCTCTGCTTGAGCTGCAATGTGGAAACTGTCAAGAGGAAGTTGCTGAACGATCCTGCTCTGTAAATATGTGCTCACTGAAGTAGCCATACTTGAGTGTATCCATCTACTAAGAGTGTCTGCAACCACATTCTCTTTCCCCTTCACATGCTCTATCTCCATGTCATACTCACAAAGAAACTCCATCCAACACCTCTAACGAGCATTTAGATTGGGCTGCGTGAAGACTCAAATGATCTATCCTGAGTATGAATCTCCAACAAATAAGGAAGTGTCTCCAACGAACTAAAGCATGCATAACCACCGTAAGCTCAAGATCATAGGTCAGATAATTAACCTCATGATCTTTGAGTTTGCGAGACTCAAAGGCTACTACTCTTTCCTCTTGCATTAGAACACCTCCTAGGCCTGCCAACGAAGCATCTGTGCACACAAAGAACTCACCATGTGGGTCCGGCACTGCAAGGATAGGTGTTATAGTGAGGCATTCCTTCAGGGTCCTGAAGGCCTACTCACACTTGTCTGACCAAACAAACTTCTTCCCTTTTCACTGAAGGGAATTGATGGGGAGTGCTATCTGAGAGAAGTCTTGCACAAATCTCATGTAATACCCTGCTAACCACATGAAGTTGCACACCTCTGTCACTGTAGTGGGTGTTGGCCAATCCATAATGGCTCTAATCTTGGAAGGATTGACTGTGATAGCTTCCCCAGAGATGATATGACCCAAGTACTGTATCTCTAACTAAAAGAAAGCACACTTCTCCAAGTTCCCGTAAAGTTGCTACTCACGAAAACACTGAAGAACCTGTCGAAGGTTCCCCTCGTGATCCTCATGCGTACGTGAGTAAATCATAATGTCATCAAGAAAGATGAGCACGAAGCGATCTAAAAATGTCTTGAATAGCCCATTCATCAAACTCATAAACACTGCGAGGGCATTCTTCAAACCAAAAGGCACCACTGTGAACTCATAGTGCCCATACCTCATACGAAAAGAAGTCTTATAGATGTCTTCCTCTGTAATCCTCAATTGATGGTACCTTGACTTGAGATCAATCTTAGAGAACACCATGGCTCCCCTCATTTGATCAAACAAGTCATCAATGCAAGGAAGGGGATAACGATTCTTGATCGTTACCTTATTCAACTGGTAGTAGTCGATACACAACCACAATGATCCATCCTTCTTGTTTACAAAAATGACCAGTGTACCCCAAGGGGATAGACTAGGTAAGGCCTTTCTCCAAAAGGCCCTCTAGATATAACTTGAGCTCGCAGAGCTCTGCAGTGGTCATCCGATAAGGAGCTCATGAGATAGGCTCTGCTCCTAGAACCAGATCAATATGGAAATCAATATCACGTAGGGGTGGCATCCCTGGTAGCTCCCCTGGGAAAACATCTACATACTCTCTCAAAATGGTATGGTCATCTAGCGATGGCCTACTAGATCCATCCTCTATCTGGTCACTGACTGTGACTGCATACATCTGATAACCCCATCGCACACACTACTTGAGCTGCATAGCGGAGATAGTGTAAATAAAAACAGGTCTCCTAACCCCAGAAATCACCAACTCAACTCAAAGATCATCTGCACAAGATATAGTCTTATGATAGTAATCCATCCTGGCCCTTTGTGCAGATAGCCAATCCATGCCTAAAATGACTCCATACGAGCCCAAAGGAAGTATGCGGAGATTTGAAGTGGCAGTGAAAGGTCCCAAGTTAACAACACACTCCTTTACTAAGGAGTCTACAAAGACCTTGGCTCCTGAAGCCATCTCGACATCCCAACTATGATCCTATCTAACAACCACTAGCCTGCATCACTCTACTAAGGATGGTGTAATAAATGAATCAGAAGAACTAGAGTCAAACAATATGGAGGTAGGAACACCTCCAATACTACCTGTGGTCTTAATGACCGTGCTCGGGTGCTCAGCCTGGCGTTACTCAATTGTTGTGTAGATCTTGTTACTCCATCCCATGTCTCTAAATGTAGGCTTTGAGATGGGTGCTTACCCTTATTAGGGTTCTGGGGGAAATCTCTCCAAAAGTATCTCGCTGCTCCGCACCTGAAACAACCACCTGAAGCTCTCCAAACTGCAGCACCGCCAGAAGGTGCCCTAGAGGTAGGTGTTGTGTATCCTGATGATCCAGCTATAGTCTGTTGTGGCCTCTGTGGTCGAGCTCCTGCCGACTGAGCTCTAGCTCCACCCTGTGTCCTGGTGGGACCCCTAGGAGGCCCCATGCTCTGACCTCTCTGTGCATCAGATCTCTGAGGAGGCCTATATGGTGGGTGGGACTGCTGCTACTGCAGCTGTGGCCTGAAAGATGACTATGAAGAATGCTGACCACCACGAGGAGGAGGAGCCGACCCCCTCGATCTACTATCCTACAACTACTGAATACGGCTCCTAACCCGGTCTCTAGCCTACTGGGTTTTACCCCGAGTCTCCTCTGCAATGTAGGCCTTCTCAACAGACTCTACTAATTTCTATGGGCAGTGGATCCGAAATGCACCTCTAATGTCTATATTAAGGCCCTGGATGAACCTTTAGATCCTTACCTACTCATCTTGCATGTAATTAATGTACTGAAGCAGGTGCAAGAACCTAATCTCATATTCGGCCACTGTAAGGGAAGCCTGTCGAAGTTCATGGAACTCATCGATCCTCTACTGTATGAATCTTCGTGGCAAGTATCTACTCCTGAATTTCTCCTCAAACAACTCCCAATTGACTATTTATAAGTTTATATGGAGCTTCTAATCCTCTGTCCTCCACCATACTCCAGCTCCATCCTTTAGTAGATGGATCACAACATGAGCTTTCGTGTTGCTAGAACAAGGACAACTTGAAGTAACCGCTCAAGCTAACCAGCCAGGCCTCTACCTGGAATCCCCCTGTATCACCTGAATAATGTGAGGAACTAAGCTTTAGGATCTCCCTGATATGATCCGCAAATGTGGTTTGATAGCCTCTGGGCCTCTCTATAAGCTCATCCCTAAGCCTAGGGCTCCGAGACCTCTCTCTATGCTCCAGAACTCTGTCACCCTGCCTCCTATGTGGTGAATCTGCTTTGACTGACTTTGCATGAAAATTATCTCCTCCATCCTCCTCACTGAGTGGAGGGGGTGCATGTCCCTCTATGGAAATATCTCTTTCATGTCTACCTGAGTGCCCTCCAACTGATCCTCCATGTAGGGAAACATTAACACCCTGGAGGGTCTGTAAAATCTGTGGTAGGATAGCTGTTAAACCCTGATCTAGTGGTGGTGGTGGCGGTGGTGGAGGTGGTGGTGGTGGTGACTCTGAGTCTCTTTGAACACTCCTCCTACTCCGTCTGAGCTCCCTGTATAGACCAGAGTGGGAGTTAGTTCATTACTTTGAGTTTCCTTTAGTTTTCTAAGTTTACTAACATGTTCAATTCTCAATCAGTTTTGCTTTCTAGATTATCAATTTGCTAGTTTTAGGTTTCAAGTCACAATGTTTCTAGTGTGCTCAATCCAAGATTTTGAACCTCAAACCTGTGGGTTATGGTCCAAGCTCTAATATCAAGTGTAATGCCAGCTTCAACTACCACTAGAGACTAAGAAACAAACTAGGAAAAATTATGAGATAATTTTTTTTTATAAAAAGAGTCTACAACTAAGTTACAAGACACTAGTTTGAACTAATAGGTTCTAGAATAAATTCAAATTAACTAAACACAAGATTTCCATTTTTAACTTATAACAATCTCACAAGGTTCCAAAATTAGGGTTACATGTTTTACTTAGGTTCAGGGAGCAAATCTCCCTAATGTCTGCTCTAAAACAGGCATAGAAGTGTTATCCAAAATGTGCCCCTGCTCATTTTGGATGGCTAACTCCTTGTGTTCTTACCTCTCTTGTGCCTCAGTCTCCATTTTTTATTTTAGGCACTCAAATCTTTCTAAAAATGGCACCATTGGATAGAGCTCTTTCTCAGCTTTCCAGAAAGGTAAAGTTTTCCTCCTAACTCCTCATATTTTTCAAGTTATGGCTCAACGGAGTTTTTGTGGGAAATTTTCCCTTAGGAGGCTTGCAACCAATAGAACGCCACCGTGGCACCTGGATTGGCAGAGCACGGGGAAAATTAGAAAAATTTTCTAAAGACCAAACGGGTAAAAATTCAAACTTTTGCCCGCCGATCTGATTTTGGCCTGTTTTTGCCCTAAATTTTCAAATTGCCATATCTTTCGATCTAGAGCTCATATTTTCACGTTCTTCATATCAATGGAAAGCTAGTGAAATTATCTACATGATTATAGGGTCAATTTTTCTTTTTGGTTGAGTTTGGAGAGAGAAAATAAAGAAACACCTCTGGCACGTGGTAATGGCCAGAAATGACATTTCAACAACCAGTTTTAATGTAAAATGGGTCACATTCTTCTTCAACATGGCCAAAAATGTTAGGGCAAGGGTCTGTAAGGACGCCCATGTTGTTTTAATGCATCTTCATTCAATGGGGAATGGCTTCCACATTTTTTACATATTTTCTCTCTCATGGGCTCGACCCATGCTTTGTAAAAGCTAGATTTGGCTCATTTTTTGAGGTGGAACATTTTTTTGGATAGCAAGCTTCTTCTTTCACCTTCAACAAGTGATTTTTGCAAGTATCAGACCTTCTTCATGATTGTAACAGGTTTCTGCCTCTTTGATGTTGTAAATGCAAGGATTTTGACAGTGAAAAATGACAGTGCAGACTCTGTGATCAATTTTCAGTCCTTTGTTTGTATTGCCTTACTTCATTTTAGACCTCTAATTACATCTTAGCAGCCTATGTATGATGTTTCATGTTGCATTTTATGAAATTGTGTCAATTTTCATGAACAAGAAGTGTTCACCACTCCTTTGGTGTATCACCTATTAGTTTAGTTTCAATTTTTGCACTTTCTATCTCTGTCTCCTTGGAATTTAGAGTAGGATTAGGACTCAAACCTCTGAAATTATGTAAATAACAGATCTGATTAGAGGAGTTTGAGGAACCAGCCTCTAATCTGGAGATTCCTCTCTCATTTTACAAGTCCCACACTTGGAGAGAGGTTTCAATGTTGTGTAATCACACTGGATGCTTGAAACATCAACTTAGAAACCTGATTTGCATCTAGGGGTGCTGCAGATTTGTAACAAAAGTTTTGGCACACCAAGTGGGACCTTAGAGGTCTCATTTTCATTGTAGCAAAGTTGATGTGCATCTGCTGCAATTTTCTTGCTTAAAAGAGCTATAAATTACACATCTGGAAACTCCAAGGGGAAGAATCAACTAGTTTTGGCAGTGTAGACCTGAAAACTCATGAGAAGAATCAACACAAGGTCAAGAGCTGGAGAGGAAGAGGTGCTATTTGAATATCTACAGTTATCTCCAAGAATAAGGCAAAGTGGGAGGAGAATCCAAAAGTCTCCATCTCCACCAAATAGAACTCTCTCAACTCCTCCACCTGGTAGGCCTTTCATTCAGTCAACAAGGGTTCTAAGACCAATTAGAATGGCACCAAACAACCCCTATGTCAATTTCACTGGTAGCAGCCCACTTGCTCTCAATGCACAAAATCCAATCCCAGTTGCAGCATTGAAGAACATTCCATACTTCACTAGAGAAAATCAGACCTCACCTGGTGATCATGTTAAGGATATTACTAACATTTGTGTAATCCATGAGATCAATGAGATGTAAGTTACTGTCAAACTGTTGGCATCTTCATTCAAAGGGAAAGATTTGTAATGGTTCAGGAGTCTTGCCTCAGGTTCTATTCAAAATTAGAGTCAACTATGTATAGCCCTCCATGAGCAGTTTGGGGAAAAGGGAGACAACTTGTCCCTTTTGGAGCAGCTGACAACTATTAAAAGAGCTCCCAATGAGTAGTTGACTGATTTTAATTTCAGATTTCAAAGGACTTGGGAGAGAATTCCAGTGGTAGTCAGGCCAACAGTAGAAGGTGCTTTTCTTTACTATCTCAAAGCTCTAAATTCTGATATTTCTATGTTGATTCAGTCCATGGGAGGCATAACTATCCCTATGGCTTATAGCATTGCCATCAGGGCTCAAGCTAGCAAACTAGCCCCTAGACCTCCATGCCATTATTTCCAAGTTTAGAGAGCCCAAACACTAATCAAGCACCTAATTTGGCTCCTTCTCCCACTCCTAGAAATCAGATTTCAAATGAAGCTTCTACTTCATCTCTAAGTGCCCCAAATGAGCTTCAAGAAGTCATGAAGCAATTACAAAATTTAGGTAATGAGCTGGTTACTCTCAAGAGGTAACAAGCCCAAAGTTTTAGACCTTCCTTCCAGCCTCAAGCTCAGCCTAACAGGCAGCCATATCAACCTCATAGACCACCCAATCCAGTTGTAAATCTAAATCAAGCAAGGCCTCCTGCCAACAGACCATTTCAGCCCTATAATCCAAATGCTATATCTACCTCTAAAGCATTGGTGCCAACACAAAACAATGTTGCTCAGGAGTATGATTGGTGTTTTCCATGCAATGAACCTCACAACCAATCTATGTGCTTCAACAGTGCCTTGAATCAATCATTAATGGTGACAACTACTGGTGTGGAGGGTGAGGGCAGTCAAGGAAATAATCAACAACAAGAAACATTCCAGTAGCAATCAGCTCCAAATGAGACCACACTTGTGAACTGGTAGGCAGAGATTTTTGTGGCATAAATCAAACAGTCTCTCAAGGTGTTGCAACCAACACAAGGTCAAAAAGAAGGAATTTGGGTGAAGAACAACCATTAGCTCCAACCAATCCACAACATTTTATGGCTCCACAAATGGTTGGCAAATAAAATCCAGTTGTAAATACACAAGGGAAGCTAAGAACAACTCCTAGATCAACTCAAATACTAGTTGTTGTTGCCCACATGCAAGGGATGAATATGCAAACCAAGGGACAACAAAGAGATCCTTCATCACCATTTAGTATCATTAATCAGATGAAGAAGACAAATGTAAATATATCAATGTGGGAATCCCTATCTATCCTAGGCCAGAGAGATTTGCTACAAGTTTCCATGAAGGACTAGCCAAATTCGAATCAACAAGTCCAAATGTAAGAGAAGGTGCTCACAAATGTTTCCCAGCCTGAAGGGAATCATGGAGGATAGCAAGGTAAAATGTTGAAGGCCCCTCCTTTTTATGTCTCATTAATCATTAGAAACCAATTGGTGCACAATTTCATGATTGATTCTGGGGCAAGTAGCTCAGTGATGCCCAAGTAAATAGTTGATCAACTAGGACTTCAATATGAAACCATATCCAAAGGGGTAGTGCAGTTGGATGGGACAGTAGTAACAATATTTGGGGTGATTAGAAACTTGAGTCTTACCTTACATGCATGTCCAAATGTTGTTGTTCTACAAGATGTATCAATTATAGACCTTCCACCACTCTTTGCCCTATGTTTGTCAAAAGATTTCACAGCCAAGATTGGAGGATATTTGTCTGCTGATTGGTCACACATGCTGTTCAGAACAAGGTATGGAACCAAAACTACAATAAGGTCTGAACCTATTGCAAACTTCCACATTGAGCCCTACACTCCAAATTAGATCAATGCCAACTGTTCGGCATTTGATCAAGAAGATCACCAGAGCACTGATGAAGCTAACACTAAGGTTAGAAGCATTCCAGATCTAACTCTTGATGAATGGGCAAACAAGGTGCATACTTTTGATCCTTATCAAGAAGTAGAAGAATCTGAGCTAGGGGTCTATTGCATACATCAAGAAGATCAGCCCATTCCTAGCATCACCAAGCCAAAACACAAGGATGACAATGAGGTATGGTAGCTATTTTTTAATGGATCAAGGAGTAGACAAGGTGCAGGAGGTGGAGCTATACTTATTTCACCTCAAGGAGTAAAGTACTATTCATCTTTTAGATTTCAGTTTGCATGCTCCAATAACACTGCTGAATATGAAGTCTTGCTGCAAGGGATGCATTGGGCAATAAAGAGAGGAATAAAGAACTTGCAAGTCTTTGGTGACAGTGAATTGATTGTAAATCAAGTTAAGGGGCAGCATGCTGTCAAGAATAATCTGCTCAAGTGCTACAAGAACAGGGTGTGGGACCTCATTGAAGATTTTGAGGGCTTTAGCATAAAATCCATTCCTAGAAAAGAAAACCAAGCTGCTGACAGGCTTGCAGCAGTTGGGGCAGCCTTTGATATTGTGGAAAGCATTCAAAAGGACAAGGTACAACCAAACATCCATGTGATTGTGAGGCCTTCAGTGCCAGATAACAATGTAAGTTGGCAAGTGTTTGAGAATGACCAGCAAATCATCCATTTCTTACAAGAAGAAGCTGAGTTCTCAGCTAAACATCAGGAAAAATTAGAACAGCAGCATGGTGACCAAGTGGTACAGCTGAGAACTAACAAGCTGCCCAAGGGACTTATCTCTTTGGAGTCCATTTTCAATCCCAATGATTAGTTTAGGAAAGAGAAAGAAAACATTCAGGTTAAGAGAGAAGATTCAGTATCCATCTTGGTGGAAGAGAACAAACCATTGCAAATTGGAAAGATGACAACTGAGCAAGAAAGGTATGAGTTCGTACAGCTGTGTCAAAAGTTCCCTGACATGTTTGCATGGAGCTATGAAGATTTGAAAGGTTTCAATCCCAACTTAGCTCAGCATACCATTGAATTGGATCCAAATACTAAGCCTGTTAGGCAGAAACAAAGACCAACCAATCCACACATGGAGCCTCTCATGAGGAAAGAATTGGACAAGCTGATTGAGTCAATAATCATATTCCCAATCAAGCATTCTAGTTCGGTTGCCAACTTAGTTCCAGTCAGAAAGAAGAGTGGAGAGATCAGATTGTGCGTTGATTTTAGAGATTTGAATAGAGCATCTCTCAAGGACCATTACCCACTTCCTTCTATGGAGCAGATTTTACAAGTTATTGCTGGCTCTGAAAGGTTTTCATTGCTTGATTGCTACTCAGGGTACAATCAAATTATGGTGAAGGTAGAAGATCAGTTCAAGACAGCCTTCACAACCAAATGGGGAACTTATGCATACAGAAAAATACCATTTGGGTTGTCCAATGCTGGAGCTACCTTCCAAAGAGCAATGAACATGGCGTTCAAAGGTTTGATTAACAACATGGTGCTAATATATCTTGATGATATCACTATTTTTTCAAAGAATGCAGCAGACCACCTCTCTCATTTGAGACAAGTCTTCCAAAGGTGTAGGAGATTTGGAGTGTCTTTGAATCCTAAGAAGTGTATCTTCCTAGCACATGAAGGAAAGCTCCTTGGCTATATTGTCTCCAAAGAAGGATTAGCAATTGATCTAGAGAGAGTTGAAGCCATAAGAGCACTACCATTGCCAAGCCACAAGAAGGCACTTCAGAGTTTCTTGGGGAGAATAAATTTTGTTCAGAGATTTGTCCCAGATTTTATAGCCCTTGTCAAACCTATCACCAAGATGTTGAAGAAAAGCATGGCTTTCAAATGGACAACAGAAGGAAAAGAGAGTTTTGAAGCAATCAAAGAAGCCATCTCTCAAGCACCAACTCTCATCAACCTAGAATTCTCCAAGGATTTCATCCTCTATGCATTTGGGGGTAATGATACCATTTCTGCCATTTTGGTAAAGCAGAATAAGGACAATGATGAGTAGCCAATTACTTTCTTCAGTCAAAGCCTAAATGACTATGAGGTGAGATATTCTTTTATTGAGAAGCATGTACTTACAGTAATCAGAAGCTTGAAGAAATTCAAGCATCTAGTCTCAAACAACAAGGTTCAGTTGTTGGTCTCTCATGCGGGAGTAAAGGACTTCCTCCTCAACAAGGATTTGAATGAGAAAAGGGCAGGTTGGAGGTTCTCTTGTATCCTGCTTTGCACTCAAAGCCCTTGGATCTGTAATTTTCTCCTCCATAACTAGAATGTGCTCCTCTTCTTTTGGATTTGGAGCAGCTTCTCCCTCTTCTACTACTTGAAGACAATCTTGTTCTTGATAGAACTCTTCCTCTAGCACGAAGTTCGTTAAGTCAAACTCTTCGATCTGCTACTCTAGAGGACAAGTTGGGACTGTAGGATCTTCTTCAGAGCTTTCTTCCTGCATGGCTGATTGTGTAACTTGAATTGAATGAGAATTCTCTTCAAATAGAATGCTAACATGGAAACTACTTTCTGAGCAAACAGATTGCTAATCTGCTTCTTCTTTTTGCTCTTCTCTTCCTGCAGAAAATTCAGTCCTAACCACCACTTGTTTTCCAACTCCAACCTTTTCTAAAGGCTTAACCATCAAGGGGATCTTTGTCATCCCAAATTTAAGAGCCCAACTCTTCAGAATTTGAATTTCTTCATCCTTGTTTGGCTCTTCTTTCTGCTGCTGTTTTCCTTGATTGACATTATGATTTTTATCCTCCCAACATGGATTTGGGAATGCAAGAGGAGAAGTGGATTGTAACTCAATTGATTTTGCAATTTTTTGTGGTGGTGGAGGAGGTAGGAACTCTTGTTTCTTTGGAGGGAATGGCTGTTTGGAAGGGAAAAGGATAGAAGAATTGAGATGGGGTGAAAGACTAGGGAATGAAGAAATGGATTCAACACTTGGGACAACAGATGGAGAGTTTAAAACTTGACACTACTGAGATAAAAATGATTGGGAAAGAGGGAGAGAAAAGGCATGAGATGGTGTGCTTACCTGTTGAAAAGGTTGTTGAATACTCCTCTCATACACCTTTATTCCTTTAGTCCACTTTGCAAGCAATGGTAGTGTTGTAATCATGAAGTCTAGCTTCTCTTGAGGGCTGTAATGCCTTGGAAAAGGTCCCACCCATGGACAAGGTGCTCTACAACCGATTCTAAATGCTTTTATTTGTGCTTGAGCCCTGGATTGCACCATGTTTACCTCCATCTTTTGGATTTGTTCCAGCAAATCTACATTTTCATCTTGACTGCCCTCACAACTAGCATACCCTTGTGCTTGACATGCTTCATAACCAAACTGACTTTGGCACTGCTACTCATATGGGTAGACATGCTAATTTTGAATTTGATAAAAATGTTGATTTTGAGGATTTGTAAAACATGTTGGAGGTGTGATATATTACTGTTGTAAATGTGAATTCCATGATGGAAATGAAGTCATGATTGCACAACTTCATGGAATGGAAAAGAATGAAAATGATGGAAATAAGAATGGATGGAAATGAATAGAAAACAGGTTTGTAACTTAGAGAATGAGTTGTTTACCAGATGGAGTCGCCAGATGTGCTTTTGAAAGTGCCTCCAAAAGGCTGGATATTTAACAGGAACACACCAACCTATCAAAGATAAAGTGGAAGACCTCTAAGGTCCCACTGGGCATGCCAAAATTGTTGTTGCAAATCAGCAAGACCCTCTGGATGTTGATCAGATTTCTAGTTTGATCATACTAGCATCTAGTGTGATTGCACAACATTGAATCCTCTTCCCAAGTGTGTGACTTGCAAAATGGAAGAGGAATATCTAGATTAGAGGTTGGTTCCTCAACTCCTCTGATCAGCTATTTCACTTGCACAATTGCAGAGGTTTTAACTCATAAATCTACTCTAAATTCCAAGGAGACAGAGATAGAGAATGCAAAAAGAAAGAACTAATGCTAATATGTGATGCACCAAAGGAGTGGTGAGCATTTTTTACTTCTGCAAATTGACACAGTTCATAAAATACAACAAAAACAACAAGCACAAACTGATAGCTGTAATGAAGTGTTAGAAATTAGGCAAAAAACACCAGCAGAGGATAAAAACTAATCACAGGGCCTGTATTGTTATTTTAACATCAAAATCACTTGCATTCAAACACCTAAAAGGCAAAAAATATAGTTGCAGTTTCTAGAAAAGGTCTGTTATTCCACTAAATCACTTCCAAGGTGAAAAAGGGAGCTTGCCATAGACAAAAAATGTTCAACCCTTTGAAAAATGAGCAAAATCTAGCTTTTACAGTGCAAGGGACATGCCCAGGAGAGAGAAACGTGGGAAAACATGGAAGGGATTCAACCATTGACCAAAATGCCATCAAAATAGCATGGGTGACCTGACAGACCCATTCCCTAACATTTTTAACCATGCTGGGAGAGAATGCGAGCCATTCTTCATTAAAATCAGTGGTTGAAATGTCATTTATGTTCATGACCACATGCAAGAAGTGTTTTTTGATTTTCTCTCTCCAAACTCCACTAAAATGCAAAATTGACCTTGAAATCTTGTAGATAATTTCACTAGCTTTCTATTGATATAAATAACATGAAAAATAGAGCTCTGGATCGAAAGATATGGCGATTTGAAGTTTTAGGGCAAAATAGGGCCAAATCGGGTCGCTTTGATATTTTTGGCCTGGACACGTGGCGAGTTCTAATTGGCTACAGGCCTTCTAGGGGAAAATTTCTCACAAAAACTTTGCCAAGCCATAACTTGAGAAATACATGAGTTAGGAGGAAAACTTTACCTTTCTGGAAAGCTAAGAAAGAGCTCTATCCAATGGTGCCATTTCAAAAAGGTTTTGAGTGCCTGAAAAGCAAAATTTTGTGACTGAGGCACAAGAGATGGAAGAATGAGAGGAGTTAGCCACAAAATGAGCAGGGGGCACATTTTGGATAACAGGACTCTTAATGAGAATCAGAGGTCTTGGCATACCAAACTGAAATCAGCCTTATGGGATGATAGGATAACTCCTAAGAGATCCATAGGTAACTATTGTTGCAAATTAGCAACACCCTTGGATCCAAATCAAGGTTCTAAATGATGTTTTAGGCGTGCAGTGTGATTGCCCAACATGGAAACCTATTTCCAAGTGTGGGACATGTGAAAATGAGAGAGGAATCTCCAGATTAGAGGTTGGTTCCTCAAACTCCTTTGATTTAGATCTATATTTTGCACAACTACAGAGGTTCAGATCCTAATCCTACTCTAAATTGCAAGGAGACAGGGATAAAAATGCAAAAATGAAACTAAACTAAAGATGGTGATGCACCAAAAGGAGTGGTGAAACATTTTTTGCCATGTAAATAGACACAAATTCATGAAATGCAACAAGGGAAAACATACATAAGCTGATAGATGTAATTAGAGGTCTTAAAATGAAGTAAAACAATACAAACAGAGGACTGAAAGCATTCATAGAGTTTACACGGTCAATTCCATGTAAAAATCTCTTGCATTCCACCCTCAAAGAGGTATAAACCTGCTACGATACTTGAAAAATGTTTGATTCTTAAAACTATCACTTACTGGAGGTGAAAGAAGAAGTTTTGCAATGCCAAAAAGTGTTCAACCCTGAAGAAATGAGACAAATCTAGCTTTTACAGTGCATGGGTCGAGCCCAAGAGAGAGAAAATGTAAAAAACGTGGGAGCCCATTCCTCATTGATGGAAAATGCATTAAAATAGCATGGAGGACCTTACAAACCCATACCCTGTCATTTTTTACTATATTGGAGAAGAATGCGACCCATTTTGTATTAAATTTGGTTGTTGAAATGTCATTTCTGGCCATAGACACGTACCAGAACCATTTTTGAATTTTATCTCTCCAAACTAAACCAAAATTAGAAATTGACCATGGAATCATGTATAGAATTTTAACAGCTTTCCAATGATATAAAGAACATGAAAATATGAGCTCTGGATCAAAAGATATGATCGTTTGAAGATTTAGGCCAAAAACAGCCCAAAAACGGATCGGCGGGAAAAATTTTCAAATTTTACCTCTTTTTTGTCTTTGGAAAAATTTTCAAAAATTCCCCACGCTCCGCTGGTCGGATGTCACGTGGCAGCTTCCTATTGGCTGCGGGCCTCAAATGGGAAAATTTTCCACAAAAACTCCGTCGAGCCATAACTTGAAAAATATAAGGAGTTAGGAGGCAAACTTTACCTTTCTGGAAAGTTGAGAGAGAGCTCTATCTGATGGTGCCATTTCCAGAAAGCCTTGAGTGCCTTAAAATCAAAAAATTTGTATTGAGGCACAAGAGAGGCAAGAACACAAGGTGTTAGCCACAAAAAATGAGCTGGGGCACATTTTGGATAATAATTTTGGCGACTCAGAGGGGTATCTGCCTACTAGATGAAAGTACCAGTAGCCTGAAGTAGTCCATTGGGCATAGAGCCATCAAATATTCTGTTTAGAACCCCAACTGACTTAGAATGTGCAAGGAGGAAGATGGAATATCACATGATGGAAGCAAGGACTGTAAAACATCTCCAGGGACAGTAAGCTATGCCAAAGCACCTAGGGAAAGCAAAACTAACCTACAACAAAACAATGTGCAAAGCACTTGGAGGAATGAAAATCTAATCTAATATTTAAAAGGTGGTAAATTTCCCTCTAGAAGCAACGCTTGAGATAGATTCCATTGACTGGAATTTGTAGTTCTTCACCATCCAATGAGGCCAATTGGAAAGCATTGTTGTTCTTGCACTTTGTGACCATGTATGGGCCACTCCAAATGGCATCAAATTTTGAATGCCTTCCCGATTTTTCTCTATCCACATCCCATTTCAACACTAGATCTCCAACCTGAAAAGATCTATCCTTGCCCTTCCTATCAAAGGTCTTTTTGATCAAAGATTGATCCTTTTCCATTGCTTGGGATGCCTGATTTCTGACCTCCTGTAGCTCCATCAACTCTACATATCTCACCTCCATGGGCTCAAACTCAAGTAACTCTAATTGCTTCATGAGTTCCAATGTTGGCAACTCAAGTGACATGGGCAAGATTGCCTCTCTTCCATAGACAAGTTTGAATGGAGAGTTACCTGTGGATATCTTGGGAGTTATCCTATTAGCCCATAAGGCTGATTTCAATTTGGTATGCCAAGATCTCTGATTCTCATCAAGAGTCCTCCTAATGATCCTCAACAAGTTCTTGTTTGTATACTCGGCCTGGCCATTACCTTGAGGGTAATAGTTTGATGAAGTGCTTAGGTAGATCCCATTCTTGACAACCCACTCAATCACCTTGGATCCAGTGAAGGCCAATGCATTATCTGAGATTATTGTAGCAGGTATACCAAATCTGGTTGCCATCCCCTCATAAAAGTCTAAGATGTGGGACTCATTTGCTTCTTTGAGTGCTACTACTTCAGTCCATTTAGTGAAGTAGTCTGTGGCTGTCAAAATCCATTTGTGCCCTTGACTTGAATTGGGATTAATGACTCCAATGAAGTCCAAACCCCATTGCATGAATGGCTGGTCAACTGAGATTGGATGTAATGGAAGGGCAGCAAGTCTCTCTTTTCCTGTGAAGAATGCACAATTCTTACACCTCTTAATCCATGCATAGCAATCACTGAAAATTTTAGGCCAATAATAACCAGCCTTCATGATTTTTAGAGATTTCACTCTTAGTGCAAAATGACCACCAGCTGGTCCACCATGGAATTCTTCCAACACCCTATGAATCTGATTTGTGCTAGTACATCTCAGCAGCACTCCATTCACATCTTTCTTGAACAAAAAAATCCATCAACAATGGCATATGGGACAACCTGTAATCTGAAGTGTCTTCTTTGGGTCTTGTTCATCTCTGGAGGGCATAGGCCTATGCTTAGGAAGTGCATTATACCTTGGGTCCAGCAAGGAGTGGGGGCGGCATTGTTTTCTTCTTGAGTACCACATGGCTCATGGCTGTCTTGAACTGTCAAAACAGCCTCTCCTTCATTACATGCTTCTTTTTGCTTCCCCCAAACCAGCTGCTCACACAATCCTTTTCCTCTTACCAGCCTGGTGATTTTGATTTCAATGTCATACTCCATGACACGGGTGATCCAACCTGCCCTTTTCTCGTTCAAATCTTTGTTGAGGAGGAAGTCCTTAACCCCAGTATGTGAGACCAGCAACTGGACCTTGTTGTTTGATACTAAATGCTTGAATTTCTTAAAGCTTCTTATTACTACCAGCACATGCTTCTCAATAAAAGAATACCTCACCTCATAGTCATCTAGGCTCTGGCTGAAGAGAGCAATTGGCTGCTCATCGTTATCCTTGTTTTGCTGTACCAAAATGGCAGAAATAGTGTCATTACCTCCAAATGCATAGAGGATGAAATCATTGGAGAAGTCCGGGTTGATGAGAGTTGGTGCTTGAGAGATGGCTTCTTTGATTGCTTCAAAACTCTCCTTGCCTTCTACTGTCCACTTGAAAGCCATGCTTTTCTTTAACATTTTGGTGATAGGTTTGACAAGGGCTGCAAAATCTGGGACAAACCTTCGAACAAAGTTTATCCTCCCCAAGAAACTCTGAAGGGCTTTCTTGTGGCTTGGCAATGGTAGTGCTCTTATGGCTTCAACTCTCTCTGGATCAATTGCTAATCCTTCTTTGGAGACAATATGGCCAAGGAGCTTTCCTTCATGTGTAAGAAAGATACACTTCTTAGGATTCAAAGACACTCCAAATTTCCTACACCTCATGAAAACTTGTCTCAAATGAGAGAGGTGGTCTGCTGCATTTTTGGAAAAAACAGTGATATTATCAAGGTAAATCAGCACCATGTTGTTAATCAAACCTTTGAACGCCATGTCCATTGCTCTTTGGAAGGTAGCACCAACATTAGACAGCCCAAATGGCATCTTCCTGTATGCAAAAGTCCCCCATTTGGTTGTAAAGGCTATCTTGAACTGGTCTTCTTCCTTCACCATAATCTGATTGTAGCCGGAGTAGCCATCAAGTAGTGAAAACCTCTCGGAGCCAGCCACAACTTGCAAGATTTGCTCCATGGAAGGGAGTGGGTAATGGTCCTTGAGAGATGATCTATTTAAGTCTCTAAAATCAACACACAATCTGATCTCTTCACTCTTCTTTCTGACTGGAACCAAGCTGGCAACCCAACTAGAATGCTTGATTGGGAATATGATTCTTGACTCAATCAGCTTGCCCAATTCTTTCCTCATGAGAGGCTCCATGTGTGGATTGACTGGTCTTTGTTTCTACCTTACAAGCTTAGTATTTGGATCCAATTCAATGGCATGCTGAGCTAAGTTGGGATTGAAACCTTTCAAATCTTCATAGCTCCATGCAAACACATCAGGGAACTCTTGACACAGTTGTACGAACTCATACCTTTCTTGATCAGTTGTCATCTTTCCAATTTGTAATGGTTTGTTCTCTTCTACCAAGATGGATACTGAATCCTCTCTCTTGACCTGAATGTTTGCTTTCTCCTTTCTAAACTGATCATTGGGATTAAAAATGGACTCCAAAGTGATAAGTCCCTTGGGCAGCTTGTTAATTCTCAGTTGTACCACTTGGTCACCATAGTGTTGTTCTAATTTTTCTTGATTCTTAGCTGAGAACTCGGCTTCTTCTTGCAAGAAATGGATGATTTGCTGGTCATTCTCAAACACTTGCCAACTGACATTGTTATCTAGCACTTAAGGCCTCACAATCACATGGATGTTTGGCTGTACCTTATCTTGTTGAATGCTTTCCACAATGTCAAAGGCTGCCCCTACTGCTGCAAGCCTGTCAGCAGCTTGATTCTCTTTCCTAGGAATGGATTTGATGCCAAAATCCTCAAAATCTTCCATGAGGCACCTGAGTAGATCATTCTTGGTAGCATGTTGTCCCTTGACCTGATTTACAATCAATTCACTGTCACCAAAGACTTGCAAGTTCTTTATTTTCTTCTTGATTGCCCAATGCATCCCTTGCACTAAGGCTTCATATTCAGCAGTGTTATTGGAGCATGCAATCTGAAATCTAAAAGCTGAATAGTACCTTACTCCTTGAGGTGAAAAAAGCATGGCTCCACCTCCTGCACCTTTTCTACTTCTTGATCCATCAAAAAATAGCTGCCATACCTCATTTTCATCCTTGTGGTTTGGCTTGGTGATGTTAGGAATAGGCTGATTTTCTTCATGTATACAATAGACCCCTAGCTCAGATTCTTCTACTTCTTGATAAGGATCAAAAGCATGTACCTTGTTTTCCCATTCATCAAGAGTTAGATCCGGCATGCTCCCAACCTTGGTGTCAGCTTCATCGGTGCTTGGGTGGTCTTCTTGATCAAATGCTGAACAATTTACGTTGATCTGACTTGGAGTGTAAGGCTCGATGTGGAAGTTTGCAATAGGTTCAGACCTGATTGTAGCCTTAGTTCCATACCTCGTTCTGAACAGCATGTGTGACCAATCAGCAGACAAATATCCCCCAATCTTGGCTATGAAGTCCCTTGACAAGCATAGGGCAAAGAGTGGTGGAAGGTCTATGACTGATACATCTTGTAAAACAACAACATTTAGACATGCATGCAAGGTAAGACTCAAGTTTCTAATCACCCCAACTGTTGTTACTGCTGTCCTATCCAGCTGCACTACCCCTTTGGATATGGTTTCATACTGGAGCCCTAGCTGATCAACTATTTGTTTAGGCATCACTGAGCTACTTGCCCCGGAATCTATCATGTAATTGTGCACTAACTGATTTCCAATGATTAATGAAACATAGAAAGGAGGGGTCTTCAACATTTTACCTTGCTGTCCTCCATGATTTCCCTCAGGCTGGGTAGCATTTGTGAGCACTTTCTCTTGCATCTAAACTTTCTGATTCGAATTTGGCCAGTCCTTCATGGCAACTTGTAACAAGTCTCTTTGGCCTGGGATAGATAGGGATTCCCACATTGATATATTAACATTTGTCTTCTTCATCCGATCAATGATACTGAATGGTGATGAAGGATCTCTTTATTGTCCCTTTGCTTGTACATTCACTCCTTGCACGTGGGCAGCAATAACTAGTATTTGAGTTGGTCTAGGAGCTGTTCTTGGCTGCCCTTGTGCATTTGAAATTGGATTCTGCTTGCCAACCATTTGTGGAGCCATGGAAGGTTGTGGATTGGTTTGAGCTAATGGCTGTTCTTCACCCAAATTCCTTCTTTTTGACCTTATGTTGGCTGCAACACCTTGGGAAACTACTTGATTCATGCCACAAAAATCCTCTGCTTGCTAATTTACCAACGTGGTGTCATTTGGGGCTGATTGCTATTGGAATGTTTCTTGTTGTTGGTTGTTTCCTTGACTGCCTTCACCCTCCACACCAATAGTTGTCACCATTAATGCTTGATTCAAAGCACCATTGAAGCACATAGATTGGTTATGAGGTTCATTGCATGGAAAACACCAATCATACTCTTGAGCAACGTTGTTTTGTGTTGGCACCAATGCCTTAGAGGTAGATATGGCATTAGGATTATAGGGCTGAAATGGTCTATTGGCATGAGGCCTTGTTTGATTTACATTTGCAGCTGGATTAGGAGGTCTTTATGGTTGGTATGGCTACTTGTTAGGCTAAGCTTGGGGTTGGTAAGAAGGTCTAAAACCTTGGGCTTGTTGCCTCTTGAGAGTAACCAGCTCATTACCTAGGTTTTGTAGTTGCTTCATGACTTCTTGAAGCTCATTTGGGGCACTTGGAGATGAAGTAGAAGCTTCATTTGAACTCTGATTTCTAGGAGTGGGAGAAGGAGCCAAATTAGGTGCTTGATTGGTATTTGGACTCTCTAAACTTGGAAACAATGGCATGGGAGGTCTAGGGGCTAGTTTTCCAGCTTGGATCAAACAATTTTCAGCCCTAATGGCAATGCTATAAGCCATAGGGATAGTTATGCCTCCCATGGACTAAATCAACATAGAAATATCAGAATTTAGAGCTTTGAGATAATAGAGAAAAGTACCTTCTGCTGTTGGCCTAACTACCACTGGAATTCTCTCCCAAGTCTTTTGAAATCTGAAGATGAAATTAGTCAGCTACTCATTGGGAGCTCTCTTGATGGTTGTCAGCTACTCCAAAAGAGATAAGTTGTCTCCCTTCTCTCCAAATTTCTCATGAAGTGCTATAAATAGCTGATTCCAATTTGTGATAGAACCAGCTCCAAGGCTTCTAAACCATTACAATGCTTTCCCCTTAAATGAAGATACTAGCAATTTGATGGAAAATGCATTAAAATAGCATAGAGGACCTTACAAACCCATACCCTATCATTTTTGACCATATTGGAGAAGAATGCAACCCATTCTGTATTAAATTTGGTTGTTGAAATGTCATTTCTGGCCATGGACACGTACCAGAACCATTTTTAAATTTTATCTCTCCAAACTAAACCAAAATTATAAATTTACCATAGAATCATGTAGATAATTTTAACATCTTTCCAATGATATAAAGAACATGAAAATCTGAGCTCTGGATCAAAAGATATGATCGTTTGAAGATTTAGGGAAAAAACGGCCCAAAAATAGATCGGCGAGAAATTTTTTCAAATTTTACCTCTTTTTTGTCTTTGGAAAATTTTTCAAAAATTCCCTGTGCTCCGCTGGTCGGATGCCACGTGGCAGCTTCCTATTGGATGCGGGCCTCAAATGGGAAAATTTTCCACAAAAAATCTGCCGAGCCATAACTTGAAAAATATAAGGAGTTAGGAGGCAAACTTTACCTTTCTAGAAAGCTCAGAGAGAGCTCTATCTGATGGTGTCATTTCCAGAAAGCCTTGAGTTCCTTAAAATCAAAAAATGTGGACTAAGGCACAATAGAGGTAAGAACACAAGGAGTTAGCCACAAAAAATGAGCTGGGGCACATTTTGGATAACAGTAACTCTCCATTCAGGCTTGTTTATGGAAGAGAGGCAATGTTGCCCATATCACTTGATTTGCCAACATTGGAACTCATGAAGCAATCAAAGTTGCCAGAGTTTGGGCCCGTGGAGGTGAGATATGCAGAGTTGATGGAGCTCCAAGAGATCAGAGATCAGGCATCCCAAGTAATGGAGAAGGATCAAGCTTTGATCAAGAAGACCTTTGATAGGAAGGCCAAGAGTAGATCTTTCCAAGTTAGAGATCCAGTGTTAAAATGTGATTCAGATAGAGCAAAACCGAGAAGGCATTCAAAATTTTATGTCATTTGGAGTGGCCCATACATGGTCACAAAGTGTAAGGGCAGCAATGCCTTCCAATTGTCTTCATTGGATGCCGAAGAACTATAGATTCCAGTCAATGGAATCTATCTAAAGCATTGATACTAAAAGAAAATTCTCCACCTTGTAAATATTAGCTTAGGTTTTCATTCCTCCAAGTGCTTGTGCACATTGTTTTGTTGTAGGTTGTTTTGCTTTCCCTAAGTGCTTTGGCATAGGCTTGTTGTCCCTGGAGATGTTTTGTAGTCCTTACTTCCATCAGGTGATATTCCATCTTCCTCCTTGCAACATTCTAAGTCAGTTGGGGTTCCGAAAAGAAAATTTTATGACTCCATGCCCAATGGGCTACTTCAAGCAACTTGTATCTTCATCTAGTAGGCAGATGACCCCTCTGAGTCGCCAAAATTATTATCTAAAATGTGCCCCTGCTCATTTTGGATGGCTAACTCCTTGTGTTCTTACCTCTCTTATGCCCCAGTCTCCATTTTTTATTTTTAGGCACTCATATCTTTCTAAGAATGGCACCATTGGATAAAGCTCTCTCTCAGCTTTCCAAAAAGGTAAAGTTTTCCTCCTAACTCCTCAAATTTTTCAAGTTATGGTTCGGCGGAGTTTTTGTGGGAAATTTTCCCTTAGGAGGCCCGCGGCCAATAGGAAGCTGCCACGTGGCACCTAGAGTGGCAGAGCGCGGGGAAAATTTGAAAATTTTTCCAAAGACCAAATGGGTAAAAATTCAAACTTTTGCCCACCGATCCGATTTTGGCCTGTTTTTGCCCTAAATTTTCAAATCGCCATATCTTTCGATCTAGAGCTCGGATTTTTGTGTTCTTTATATCAATGAAAATCTAGTGAAATTCTGTACATAATTTCAGGGTCAATTTTGCATTTGAGTGGAGTTTAGAGAGATAAAATCAAGAAACACCTCTGGCACGTGGTAATGGCCAGAAATGACGTTTCAACAACCAGTTTTAATGCAAAATGGGTCACATTCTTCTTCAACATGGCCAAAAATGTCAGGGCATGGGTTTATAAGGATGCCTATTCTATTTTAATGCATCTTCATTCAATGGGGAATGGCTTCCATGTTTTTTACACATTTTCTCTCTCCTGGGCTCGACCCATGCATTGTAAAAGCCAGATTTGGCTCATTTTTTGAGGTGGAACATTTTTTTGGATAGCAAGCTTCTTCTTTCACCTTCAACAAGTGATTTTTACAAGTATCAGACCTTCTTCATTATTGTAACAGGTTTCTGCCTCTTTGATGTTACAAATGCAAGGATTTTGACAGTGAAAAATGACAGTGCAGACTCTGTGATCAATTTTCAGTCCTTTGTTTGTATTGTCTTGCTTCATTTTAGACCTCTAATTATATCTTATCAGCCTTTGTATGATGTTTCACGTTGCATTTTATGAAATTGTGTCAATTTTCATGAACAAGAAGTGTTCACCACTCCTTTGGTGTATCACCTATTAGTTTAGTTTCAATTTTTACACTTTCTATCTCTGTCTCCTTGGAATTTAGAGTAGGATCAGGATTCAAACCTTTGAAATTATGCAAATAACAGATCTAATCAGAGGAGTTTGAGGAACCAGCCTCTAATCTGGAGATTCCTCTCTCATTTTACAAGTCCCACACTTGAAGAGAGGTTTCAATGTTGTGCAATCACATTGGATGCCTAAAACATCAACTTAGAAACCTGATTTACATCTGGGGGTGCTTCTGATTTGTAATAACAAGAAGTTCATCTATATTTTTCACACATTCACAGTCATCAAAACTTTCTTAAACTAGGCTCATTGGATAGGAAATTTCCTCACCTTTCCAACCACATAAAGAAGTCCTCCTAACTCCTTGTAAAACTCCTGTTTTCAATGGCCATTTTGGAGTAAAACTTTAAATGGCCTTAAATTTTGACTGGGAACTCCATTTTGGGAAAATGAAGACTTTCTGGAAATATCTCGAAGTCCTCTTTGCACATGAATCATCAATTTATTTTTTCTAATGAATTGTTGAGGGTAAATTTTAATAAAACTATCTGCAGGCTTTAAATTCAAAACTGGCAGGTTTTTCCAACTGTCAATTTGATTACATTTGAACTCTTCCTTCCCTCAACATGTTAAACAGACATGAAGGACCAGTCTAGGGGAGGTTTAGAGTGCTTTAGTGAAGTCAATTTGTTCATTTATACAAGTTTGCAATTTTTTGAAAGTTGACGGGAAAAAATGACCATACAAACTCCGAATTGAAATTATCTAAGTTTTGGAGATTTATTCTTAACTGTTTTAGTGAATTTGGATTCCTCATGTCTTTTTAAGTATAAATTTCAAATTTCGTAATTTATTATAGAGTATAAATTCGAACTACTCTTTTTATTTAAAAGAGAAAATGTCAAAATTATGAACTTAAAACAGAGTTCTCTTCTCCATGAATTTACAATTTAATATGCAATTTTCAATTAAGGAAAACATATCCATTTCATTTCTAAGGTGTCCAATTGATTCAAAATGGACATGTATACAGTATGTAATGTTGATTTCTAACGTTCATCAACTCATTTAAAAGATCCAATTCTTTTATATATATACGTTTTCTCTTTCCAAAATAGAATTACAAATTTAATAGTCATGTGATTTCCAAGATAACAATGTAATTGGGAAAGTAATATATTTCATTCATCTATCTCCAACAATGATATTGCAACAAGGTATTTTTGTTAAAAATCAGCAGCACCCCTGGATGTTGATCAGATTTCTAGTTTGATATTTTAGACATCCAGTGTGATTGCACAACATTGAATCCTCTCCCCAAGTGTGGGACTTGCAAATGGAAGAGAAATCTCTAGATTAGAGGTTGGTTCCTCAACTCCTCTGATCAGCTATTTTACCTGCACAATTGCAGAGGTTTAAACTCCTAAATCTACTCTAAATGCCAAGGAGACAGAGATAGAGAATGTAAAAAAAAGAAATAACTAATGCTAATAGGTGATGCACCAAAGGAGTTTTAGACACCTTGATGCTGCATGAAATACACAATCCATAAGGAAACACAAAAAAAACATGCACAAATGCTCAAAATGTAATGAAATATCAAGAAAGCAATGATAGATATATGAAAGGTTTGAGGGATTTTAATCACAGAACATATCTCAACATCTCAGATCCAATACAATACATTACAGTGATCTAGAGGCAAGAAAAGGTGCTGAATTACGTGGAAAGGTAAAATTTCTTCACAAATTCTACCAAGGAGGAAGAAAAAGGAAGTTGCAGAGCTAAAAAAGTGTCTCCTCTTTGCAAAATGAACTCATTCTGGCTTTTACAATGTAAACCACGACCCCAGGAGAGAGAAACATGGGAAAACATGCAAGGGGTTCAAAAATTGACTAAAATTCTAGCAAAATAGAATGGGCACCCTGACAGGCCCATTCCCTGACATTTTTAACCATGCTGGGAGAGAATGCGAGCCATTCTTCATTAAAAACGGTGGTTGAAACGTCATTTCTGTCCATGACCAAGTGCTAGAGGAATTTCTTGATTTTCTCTCTCTAAACTCCACCAAAATGCAAAAACAATCTCAGAATATTATATATATTTTCACCAACTTTCCATTGATATAAAGAACATGAAAAACCAAGCTCTGGATCGAAAGATATGGCGATTTGAAGTTTTAGGGCAAAACAAGGCCAAATCGGGTTGGCGGGCAAAAATTCAAATTTTTGCACCTTTTTGGTCATTTTGAAAATTTTCCAAAATTTTCCCATGCTCCGCAAGTCTAGGTGCCAAGTGGCAAGTTTTCATTGGGTGCGGGCTGCTCCTGCTCCATTTTTCTTGCACCAACACTTAGTTGATTTTTCCAACTTACTCCCCTGGGCACGTGGCAGCAAATGATTGGTTGGCGGGCCCCTCGGGAAAAATTCTCCCTTTTTGAAACCTTGGCCAAAACACTTGGTAAAAAACCAAGTTCTCCTTTGACCCCCGCCACTTCTCTGGACATGTGGCACATCCTGATTGGTTTGCGGGCCTTCTAGGGGAAATTTCTCCCACAAAAACTCCGCCGAGCCATAACTTGAAAAATACATGGATATAGGAGGAAAACTTTACCTTTCTGGAAAAATGAGAAAGAGTTCTATATAATGGTCCCATTTCTAGAAAGGTTTTGAGTATCTGAAAAGAAAAATATTATGACTGAGGCACAAGAGAGGGAAGAATGGAGGAGTTAGCCACAAAATGAGTAGGGGGCACATTTTGGATAACAATTTTGGCGACTCAGAGGGGTCATCTACCTGCTGGATGAAGTTACCTAGTTGCCTAAAGCAATCCATTGGGCATGGAGTCATGAGTTGTAGCCTGCAAACTAATCTGAACTTTGAAAACCTTCTCTCTGAGCCACTTGGAAACCCACTGAAATGGACTGTGCAAGAGCAAAACCAGCACCACAAAAACTATGTCCAAAACTAAAGGTCATACATGCTCCAAAATGGAACATGCAGAGTGTGCACAAGCACTTATTTTACTGAAAGAAAAACTACCTATCCTACTCTAATTGGAAGCAAAAGTGGGCTAAATAAACCCTGCAACCAGTTGGGAGAAATAGCTTCCCTTTCTCAAAAGTTGCAACCATGCAACTGATTTGGCACTCAAATGGCTGATTGGATGAGTGGAAAATCAACAAGAATCTGGTCTTCTACCCAAATCATCAAGGTGTCAACTGAAAACAAATCCAATACCTCTTTTAGTTGCTCTGCATTTGGATTGAAGAGGTATGACAGCTGATCCTTAGTACTTTGTAGCTCACCCTCATGCTTAGAAGCAAGCATGACTGGTTGTGACTTCTCCTTTGACTCCAATGAAGTCAAATACCTTATTGGGCAAGGTATGATCTGTTTGATATGCCCATAGCTCTGATTTTCAACTCCAAAAATGGAGTCTTCTTGTAGACCTTGTTGGAGTGGGTGATGTGGAAGAAATGGTAGGACTTTTCTGCCCTTTCTCTTCCTTCATGGCAACATGGAACTCTTCTATAGTCTGCAACTCCTCGTTATTGATTGCAACATCCAATGAAGTTGCTTTTGCATTGTTGTTACCTGCTGCAATACATTGTTGGCTTTGGAGCTCCTCCATTGTAGCTTTTGGAAGATCAAATTCTTCCAACTTTGATTCAAGAGGCATGTCGTAAACTGTAGGCTATTGTCCTTGAACTCTTTTGTCCATGGCAGCAAGTTCTTGTTGTTGGAGAACAAATGGTGAAGAAGGAAACATGGTAATTTCAGCTAGCTCTTCATCTAAACATTCTTCTAAGTCTGATGGCAAATCAAACTCTTGAATGTCTTGCTGTAGCAAAGTCTCTCCCTCTTGTATGGTGGCCTCCAAATCTGCATTTTCTTCACCATGTATAAATTCATTTTCAAACATGAAACTTGTCAATCCAAACTCATCCCAAAAATCAGATTGTTGGAGAGATGAAGTGGGAGAGAAGCATGAAATTTCTTGTGCCTTTTTCTCACAATTTGGACCTGTTTTGTTCACCTCCATAATGGCTTCATCAATCAAATCAGCCCCTTCAAATGAAAGCAAAAATGTATCAATAATGCTTCCTTCTTCTACTGTTGTAAAAACTGACTTGACCTCATCCATTTGCTCCTCAAAGATGGGGTTTTGAGATGGTTTTCCTTCCTTCTCGATGGCTGATTTTACAGTGCAAACTGGATCAACATTTTCTTTGGGCAAAGTGCCAACATGGACACCCAACTCATCACCAACAAACTGCTGTTTTTCTCACTTCACTGTTGTTATAAAATCAGCCTTGTTTTCCACTTGTTCTCCAACTTCAACATCCTCTATTGGTTTCACCATCAAGGGGATTTTTGTAATCCCGAATTCAAGAGCCCAAATCTTCAGACTTTGAATTTCTTCATCCTTGTTTGGCTCTTCTTTCTGCTGCTGTTTTCCTTGATTGGCATTCTGATTTTTATCCTCCTAACATGGATTTGGGAATGCAAGAGGAGAAGTGGATTGTAACTCAATTGATTTTGCAATTTTTTGTGGTGGTGGAGGAGGTAGGAACTCTTGTTTCTTTGGAGGGAATTACTGTTTGGAAGGGAAAAGGACAGAAAAATTGAGATGGGGTGGAAGAATAGGCAATGGAGAAATGGATTCAACACTTGGGACAAACAGATGGAGAGTTTAAAACTTGACACTACTGAGATAAAATAGATTGGGAAAGAGGGAGAGAAAAGGCATGAGATGGTGTGCTTACCTGTTGACAAGGTTGTTTAATACTCCTCTCATACACCTTTATTCCTTCAGTCCACTTTGTAAGCAATGGTAGTGTTGTAATCATGAAGTTGAGCTTCTCTTGAGGGCTGTAATGCCTTGGAAAAGGTCTCACCCATGGACAAGGTGCTCTACAACTGATTCTAAATGCTTTCACTTGTGCTTGAGCCCTGGATTACACCATGTTTACCTCCATCTTTTGGATTTGTTTCAGCAGATCTGCATTTTCTTCTTGACTTCCCTCACAGCTAGCATACCCTTGTGCTTGACATGCTTCATATCCAAATTGACTTTGGCATTGCTGCTCATATGGGTAGACATGCTGATTTTGAATTTGATCAAAATGACTGATTTGGAGGATTTGTAAAACATGTTGGAGGTGTGATATACTGCTATTGTAAATGTGAATTCTATGATGGAAATGAAGTCATGATTGCATAACTTCATGGAATGGAAAAGAATGAAAATGATGGAAAGAAGAATGGATGGAAATGAATGGAAAACAGGTCTGCAACTTAGAGAATGAGTTGTTTACCAGATGGATTCGCCAGATGTGCTTTTGAAAGTGCCTCCAAAAGGCTAAATATTTAACAGGAACACACCAACCTGTCAAAGATAAAGTGGAAGACCTCGAAGGTCCCACCGGGTGTGCCAAAACTGTTGTTGCAAATCAGCAGAACCCCCAGATGTTGATCAGATTTCTAGTTTGATATTTTAGACATCCAGTGTGATTGCACAACATTGAATCCTCTTCCCAAGTGTGGGACTTACAAAAATGGAAAAGGAATCTCCAAATTAGAGGCTAGTTATTCAACTCCTCTGATCAGCTATTTCACTTGAAAAATTGCAGAGGTTTAAACTCCTAAATCTACTCTAAATGCCAAAGGAGACAAGAGATAGAGAATGCAAAAAAAGAAAGAACTAATGCTAATAGGTGATGCACCAAAGGAGTTGTAGACACCTGATGCTACATGAAATACACAATCCACAAGGAAACACAACACAAAACATGCACAAATGTTCAAAATGTAATGAAAGAACAAGAAAGCAATGATAGATATATGAAAGGATTGAGGGATTTTAATCACAGAACATATATCAACATCTCAGATCCAATACAGTACATTACAGTGATCCAGAGGCAAGAAAAGGTGCTGCATTACATGGAAAGGTAAAATTTCTTCACAAATTCTACCAAGGAGGAAGAAAAAGGAAGTTGTAGAGCTGAAAAATGTGTCTCCTCTTTGCAAAATGAACTCATTCTGGCTTTTACAGTGCAAACCACGACCCCAGGACAAAGAAACGTGGGAAAACATGCAAGGGGTTCAACCATTGACCAAAATTCCTTCAAAACAGCATGGGCGACCCTGAACAGACCCATTCCCTAACATTTTTAACCATGCTGGGAGAGAATGCGAGCCATTCTTCATTAAAAACGGTGGTTGAAACGTCATTTCTATCCATGACCACAGTGCTAGAGGTGTTTCTTGATTTTCTCTCTCTAAACTCAACCAAAATGAAAATATAACCCTAGAATCTTGTAGATAATTTCACCAGCTTTCCATTGATATATAAAATGTGAAAAAAGAGCTCTGGATCGAAAGATATGGCAATTTGAAGTTTTAGGGCAAAACAGGGCCAAATCGGGTTGGCGGGCAAAAATTCAAATTTTTGCACCTTTTTGGTCATTTTGAAAATTTTCCAAAATTTTCCTATGCTCCGTAAGTCTAGGTGCCACGTGGAAAGTTTTCATTGGGTGCGGGCCACTCCTACTCCATTTTCTTGCACCAACACTTAGTCCGATTTTTCCAACTTTCTCCCCTGGGCACTGTGGCAGCAAATGATTGGTCGGCGGGCCCGCGGGAAAAATTCTCCCTTTTGAAACCTTTTCCAAAACACTTTGTGAAAAACAAAGTTATCCTTTGACCCCTTAAAGCTACTTCTTTGGACACATGGCACGTCCTGATTGGCTGTGGGCCTTCTAGGGGAAAATTTCCCACAAAAACTTCGCCGAGCCATAACTTGAAAAAATACATGGAGTTAGGAGGAAAACTTTACCTTTATGGAAAGCTAAGAAAGAGATATTTCCAATGGTGCCATTTCTAGAAGGTTTTTAGTGCTTGAAAAGAAAAATATTATGACTGAGGCACAAGAGAGGGAAGAATGGGAGGAGTAATCCACAAAATGAGCAGGGGGCACATTTTGGATAACAGGTTGATCTAGTCTTGGGACAATCTAATTAGCAACTTTCCAATACTGCTAGAAGATAACATATTTCCCATGGACTCCTAAAATCACCTAGGGGGGTTACATTTCACTCCTACTTCACCCAGGGGAAGGACTAATAGCCCTTCCCAATACTGCTAGAAGATAACATTATGGACTCCTAAAATCACCTAGGGGGGTTACACTTTCCTAAATCACCCAGGATGAATCCACACCAATTATTACTAAACTGATTGGATAGACTTGGGGTGTTTGGGAATGATAAGACATGAAAATTTTTACATAGGGGTATAGTTATCATGCCTGGGATTTAGGGATGATAAGAAGATCAATGGTCTTCATTTCCCTATCACCTTGGGGAATTATACATGCAAGACATATCTAGATGCCCAAAATATAGAAAGGACTATTTCTCCTATTATGGTTCATTTCTTTAAGCCTAGGACTTGCTTTGATCTTAAAGAGATGCATTGATCACAATCTCAGGATAAACCTATCATCACTGTCCCTGACACTGAGGATGTACTGGGCTCATTGTTCTTGCATGATTTTGAAGCACCCCCCTAGATGTTGAGGAGATTTCTGGCATATTTTTTCACCCTATGCAACCAGTGTGATTGCATAGACATTCAATCCTCTACCCAAGTGTGGGACTTGTAAAATGGAAGAGGAATCTCTAGATTAGAGGCTAGTTCCTCAACTCCTCTGATCAGCTATTTCACTTACACAATTGCAGACGTTTTAACTCCTAAATCTACTCTAAATTCCAAGGAGACAGAGATAGAGAATGATTTGGTTTGACAAAAAAGATGTGACCTCAGGATGAACTAATAGGTATATCCTCTTCAAAGGAGTGGTGAGAACTTCCACACCTAGGAAGGAAGTGACATACGCTCATAACACTGTAGGCACTTGAGAAAACTCCTCCTTAACTTCGATGAACAGAACCTGAGTTGTCTACTCCTTCCTCTTCCACTAAAGTGTATTAGAAGATTAGGTAAAATAAGTCACCAGCAAGAATTGATTGAGGAAGAGACTCTTCATAGGAGCATTTAGAATTGTCCTATTGGGCCATCAAAATCACTTGCATTCAAACTATGTGAGAATGCATGATGATGATAGTGAAAGACCCTAGAAAAGGTCTGTTATTCCACTTGAAATCACTGCTGAAGGTGGAGAAGGAAGGGAGCTAAGCCACTGACACCTCCAATGTTTAACCCTCAAAAAATGAACCAAATCTAGATTTTACAATGCATGGGTTGAGCCAAGGAGAGAGAAAACATGTAAAAAACGGTGGGAGCCATTCTCCATTGAATGAAGATGCATTAAAATAGCATGGGCATCCTTACATGAGTTCCATGCCTTGACTTTTTTGGCCATGCTGAAGAAGAATGTGATCCCCTAGTCAACATCAAGAACTTGTTGTTGAAACGTCATTCCTGGCCAATTAACACGTGCCTGAATCGTTGATGTTGTAGTAGCTCTTCTTGGTACTACTACTCCTCCTGAACCAGTAAATGTAAAGTGAATGACCACTTCAAGGTTGGTAACTGATGCCCAAGGCCAATAGTCTTCTGGGAGTTTGCATATAACCCAGAATGTGGATAAATCCGAGCTCTGGATCGAAAGTTATTTTGATCTCTGAAAATTTAGGAAGCTTTCCATAATTCTAATGGGCCAGAATCCACACGCTGAGAGTGAAGTTCAGCCTTTGGGAAATCGTGACTAAGGTTATTGAATGGGTAGAGAAAGGAAATCTAGGGGAATAGAGTAGTTGGAAGAAGAAAACTCAAGTCTGAGCCATAACTTTAGTAGATACATGGAGTTAGGAGGAAAACTTTACCTTTCTAGAAAGCTGAGAAAGAGCTCTATCCAATGGTGCCATTTCCAGAAGGTTTTGAGTGCCTGAAAAGAAAAATTTTGTGACTGACCTCCCATAATTCTCAGGCTACAATAGAGGGAAGGCTGTTGAGGCCATGTTGGCCATGATATGACTGTAGCAGGTTTAAAATTCATTGGATTACAATCCTTCAAAAATAACGAGAAGGTGATCAAGCTGCTAGATAGAAATTACCACTTGCCTGAAGCAATCCATTGGGCTATGGAGTCAAGGAATTGTAAAGTCTGCAGAGTGGATGTGAACTTTGAAGATACCTCCTGTCTAAGCCACTGGGTTAAACCAACTGAACTTAGAGATCATGTTGGCTCACCAAAATGCCACTTGATGATGTCAATAATAACTTGTCAAGAGCATATGGATACTTAGCATTGCAGTGGAAAACTAAAGGTTCTAGAAGAAGAACTAGGGGAATTGAGAAATGCTCCGAATGGCAAAAAGGGGAGTCTTTTAAAAGCATTGTGTTTTATCGGCCTTCAAGGATACCCTAGTACCTACTCTATTCTAGGACTAGAAACCATGGGTAAGCTAAATCTTCTCTCTCCAACTGGTTGTGCAAAATAGCTTCGGTTCTTCAAATCCTTTGTAACCAGGCAACTGATTTGGCATTGAACATGGCTGATTGGATGAATGAGAAAATCAACAGGACGTTTGTCTTCCACTTCCAAATCATCAAGCTATCAGGTGAAGGCTAATAAGGAATACCTCTTTTAGTTGCATACTGCAGTTTGAAAAAGATATGGAGAGGTATTCTTAGGCATGATGGACTCATGCTACTTCCAACACTCAATTATTCCAAGGGGCATAGAGATAGCAGAAGCATTGAATAGATTCAGTGAATTAGATCTCAAAATAGTGGGCCCTTCTCAACCAAAACCGGATGCCTCTACTTCTGGTTCTTGAATTTCTTATGGTCTATTTTTTTAGTTTGGATATCCATTGCCCTAATTTAATTAAGGACTTTAAGATTGTGTATTTCTCTAATGTAATACCTTTTGGTTAAAAGAAATGGTGTAGAAGTAAATGTAGACCACATTGTAAACTATATATTGGGCTCTCCACGCCATTCCAAGGGGGCATGGAAGATCTGAAAATTTTTGAATCTTGGTTCCAAAGAACTAAAAGCTATCAGATACAGAAGATTTCCCTTCAAATGGGTGCTCTCCTATCATGCATCTATTTATTCTCTCTTGATTTTCTAAATTGTGTGAATCATTAATCTATTGCATGGTAAGAAGCTCAACCGTATTCTTATGGATGCCATTTATTAGAACTTTGTCCTCTAAATCTGATAGATAAACTATCTCAGTGGTTTCCTGATATGCAAATGATTCATGTTCCTATACGGTATTACCTCTTGCTCTGTAACATTTATCATCATGGAACTATTCTTTCCATCCTCCATATTTATTGAGAATGTTGTTATGATTGTACCTTTTCCCTCCCTTAGTTATTATGTTCTTTTGTATTGATGATCTACATTTGCATGAAGAATTTAAGGTTCTCATGATATCTTGAGTTGCGCTCATTAAAGCCCTAGAAATTTGTACATTTTCTCCTCCACAACTAGTTTGTGCTCCTGCTTGCTTTTGGATAAGGAGCACCTTCTCCCTCTTCTACTACTTGAGGAGGGAATCTTCTATCCCTTGACTAGAAAGAACGCTTCATCTAAAATCCTAAGTTTGAAAAGTCAAACTCTTCGATCTGCTGACTCTAGGGGATGAACTTGGGACTGTAGGAAGAACTTCAGAGATTTCTTCCTCCATGTCCTGCTTGTACAACTTGAAGCCTCTGAAACTAGCATGGTTCTCCTCCACAACCAGAATGCTAACATCACACACTACTTTCTGAGCAAACTGATTGATGTAGCTCCTTCTTCCCTTTGCACTTGTGCTGCTACAGCTAATTCACTCCTAACCACCACTTGTTGGCTTCCACCTCCAGTCTCTTCCATGGGCTTAACCAAAAAGGGAATCTTTGTCAATTCTGAATTTAAGATCCCAAGCTCATCAAGACTTCTGAATCATCTTCTTCCTTGTCTTGGCTCTTCTTTTTGCTGTTCTCTTCCTTGACTAGAATTCTGATTTTTAGTCTCTTCCTAACATGGGCTCAGGAAGGCAGGAGGAGTGGTGGGTGGTAGTCTCCACTGATTTTGTAATTTTTCGTGGTGGTGGAGGAGGTAGAAACTCTTGTTTCTTTGGAGGGGAAGGTATTACTTTTAGATTTTGTGTAGGGGATGACTTGGATTTGGAAGGGAAAAGGGCAGGAAGAATTGAGATGTGGTGGAAGACTAGGGAATGGAGAAATGGAATTAACTCCTAGGGTAGCATTGACTGGATTTAGAATTTAAAATTCCAAATGAGATGATGTTGCTTGAGTAATGGGAAGAGAAAAACCAGATGATGGTGTAGAACTTACCCATTGAAAAGGTTGTTCAACACCAAGTTTATAGGCCTCTATTTTTGCTATCCATTGTGAAAGTTGGGACAACATCTTCATCATGAAGTCTAGCTTCTCCTGAGGACTGAAGTGTCTTGGAAAAGGGCCTCCCCATGGACAAGGAGTCCTACAACCAATTCTGAAAGCTTTCATTTGAGTTGTTGCTCTTGATTGCACCATCTTCACCTCCATCTTTTGGATTTGTTCCAGCAGATCTACATTTTCTTCTTGACTGCCCTCATAACCAGCATACCCTTGTCCTTGACATGCTTCATATCCAAACTGACTTTGGCACTACTTCTCATATGGGTAGACATGCTGATTTTGAATTTGATCAAAATGTTGATTTGGAGGATTTGTAAAACATGTTGGAGGTGTGATATACTGCTATTGTAAATGTGAACTCCATTATGGAAATGAAGTCATGATTACACAACTTCATGGAATGGAAAAGAATGAAAATGATGGAAAGAAGAATGGATGGAAATGAATGGAAAATAGGTCTGTAACTTAGAGAATGAGTTGTTTACCAGATGGAGTTGCCAGATGTGCTTTTGAAAGTGCCTCAAAAAGGCCGAATCTTTAACAGGAACACACCAACTTGTTAAAGATAAAGTGAAAGACCTCTAAGGTCCCACCAGGCGTGCCAAAACAATTATTGTAAATCAGTAGCACCCCCTAGATGTTGATCAGATTTCTAGTTTGATCACCCTATGCATCCAGTGTGATTGCACAACATTGAATCCTCTTCCCAAGTGTGGGACTTGTAAAATAGAAGAGGAATCTCTAGATTAGAGGCTGGTTCCTCAAATCCTCTTATCAACTATTTCACTTGCACAATTGCAGAGGTTTAAACTCATAAATCTAATCTAAATTCCAAGGAGACAGAGATAGAGAATGTAAAAAATAAAGAACTAATACTAATAGGTGATGCACCAAAGGAGTGGTGAGCATTTTTTACTTCTGCAAATTGACATAGTTCATAAAATACAACAAAAACAACATGCACAAACTGATAGTTATAATGAAGTGTTAGAAATTAGGCAAACAACACCAGTAGAGGATAAAAAATAATCACAGGGCCTATATTGTTATTTTAACATCAAAATCACTTGCATTCAAACACCTGAAAGGAAAAAATACAGTTGCAGTTTCTAAAAAAGGTCTGTTATTCCACTAAATCACTTCCAAGGTGAAAAAGGGAGCTTGCCATACACAAAAAATGTTCAACCCTAAAAAAATGAGCCAAATCTGGCTTTTACAATGCATGGGTCGATCCCAGGAGAGAGAAAACATGTAAAAAACATGGGAGCCATTCCCCATTAAATGAAGATGCATTAAAATAGCATGGACATCCTTACATACCCATGCCCTGAATTTTTGGCCATACTGAAGAAGAATGCGACCCATTTTGCATTAAAACTGGTTGTTGAAACGTCATTTCTGGCCATTACCATGTGCCATAGATGTTTCTTGATTTTCTGTCTCTAAACTGAACCAAAATTCAAAAATGACCATGGAATCTTGTAGAGAATTTCACCAGCTTTCCATTTATATAAATAACGTGAAAATTTGAGCTCTGGATCGAAAGATATGGTGATTTGAAAATTTAGGGCAAAATAGGGCCGAATCGGGTCGCTTTGATGTTTTTGGCCTGGACACGTGGCGAGTTCTGATTGGCTGCGGGCCTTCTAGGGGAAAATTTCCCACAAGAACTCCATCGAGCCATAACTTGAAAAATACATGGAGTTAGGAGGAAAACTTTACCTTTCTGGAAAGTTGAGAAAGAGATCTATCCAATGGTGCCATTTCTAGAAGGTTTTAAGTGCCTGAAAAGCAAAATTTTGTGACTGAGGCACAAGAGAGGGAAGAATGAGAGGATTTTTCCACAAAATGAGCAGGGGGCACATTTTAGATAACATTTCTCAACTACAACAATCAATTTCAAACAAAACAAAGGCTCCTTCTCTAAGTAAGCAAGCCAAGCAAGAGAAAGAACTATGGAGGTCTCCTTATGCCTCCTAAGTTAAATTTTGGGCATTCACCAAAAGAAAACCACAAAAATCATAGCAATCCCATAAACCTTATCCCTCCTCCAAATTTATCCCTTATACCTCCCCCAAAGTAGGAAATGTAAGTAATTTCCTTTTCTAGGTGGATCCCAAACCAACATTCCCTCCCAAGAACAAATAACAATGGCAAATCCCTTATGCGTCCTCTGATAAACCTCATAATCTTCTCTCCACACCATGCCCTAAGCATTCTACCCACCCCTCTAAGAATGTAACCACAAAAACCATTCAATAATTTATATGCAAGGAGGAGGAAAACAACATATAAAAAGAATGAGGGCCTACCTCTCCATAATGGAGACTTGATTCTAAAACAGCAGTCCTTGTTACACCAAAACCAGTTCAAAAATAGCAAAATGAAAGGTATGAAAATCAATCCAAGCTCCCAAGGAAATAGAAAAATTCGACCCAAGAGTGAATTCTCAAACTTTCAACAACCTCTAATGATGTAGTAATTCACATTTTAGAGGGAGAGGATGGAAGAGGATGATGTGGATTCCAAGTGGGATGACACATCTTTTTTCCTCATCCTAAAATGCAATCAACATCAAACAAATAAATCACAATAAATGTGAATGACAAACCACTTACATACTTCAAATTTAGCCCATACTCAAAAAGGAAAAGCATTTAAAATTTGTAAGACAAGTGTAAGTCAATTCTTACACATAATTATATCAAAATACAATAAAATAGATTGATTTTGAATCCTACATAATAATCATGGTTGGTGGAGGTTTTTGAGAGGTGTGGGACAAGTTTAACTTGTCCCACAAGCCTCCAAATTTGTCCTACAATGCCAAATTCGAATTTCAAAAAGGAATGAGTGTTTGACCTTCCAAAATCAACCTTACAATTCTTACAAATTCTTACACAATCTATCACTTCACTTACACAACCCTTACATGGTAACTTACACAATATTTTCATTTCTCTTACACATGCATTAATAACTATGACATTCATTTATTACAATCTTTATAAAGATTTATTTAGTTTACCACATGGTTATACAATATATAAAAATAAAATTCATTATCAACCAAGACAATAACATTTAATTTATATTCCACATCCTAATTAATTTTAATTAAAATTTAACTATATGACTTCACACATTTGACTATCACATTAGAATAATTTTAAAAAAAACACATTACAAATAAAATACATACAACTATAATTAAAAAGTGAACACATAATAAAAACACATGTATGCCCCAAGGTCACAATAATGGAAATCCCCCCACATGGGAAATCCTAACACAACACAACACACAGATCAAACACAGTTGCCATGGTGACCCTTGTTGATTTCACATTGAATTCCAATATGGTTAGTTTCTAGTCCCCCGACATTGTTGTGATTTTTAACCTAAAAAATGACAATACCTCCTTCGGCCTCGTGGCCATATCAGAACATCCAAGAGATATAAAATCAACATATAATTATCAAATCCAAATCACAACAATATCAAGGATTTAACATTTATCATTTAAAATTCAATTTGTAACTATATCATCATCCAATAGATCTCTATGCTAGAGTTATTCATAATATCAATGTCACATGTCTAAAATCAACATCCATAACCTGTCCATGTCAACCAGTATATCACCATCCACATAATAATAATAATGTCTCAATGATCATCAAGAAAAATATCTAAATTTTGATCAATACTAATCTAGGATCTAACATCTAACCATCATACTAATCAAAACATAAGAATGTCCATAATAATCCCTGATACATCATACTACATCAAAACATAATAATATCCAAAATATGACCAATAGTGTCAAGATCAATATCTAAACAGTGTCAAAGGAGAGTGGGCACTACAGCCCCCTCACCTTAGGCTCAACTTTCTCCTGGAAGTCACTGGAACAAATGTGGAAACTACACTCGTAAAATAGTAGCATCCTCCCAAGTGATTGCAATCTCATCATAGTTGTCCCACTGCACCCGTACCTAATCAATCTCTCTACCTCGAAGGCCCAGGGTCCTATGATCGATGATACGGACGGGCTCCACCATCACCTGCCCCTGATCCTGTACCTATAATGATGTCCAATCCAGCACATGAGAAGGATCTATGATGTATCTGTTATCCAAAATTCACCCCTCAAGGTAATTTTGATAACATGCATCAAATTATTCAGTCTCGAGCAAGTAGATTGATTCAAGGCCCGAAATCATGTTTTTGGGCCCCCCTCGGCTTCTCTCTAACTCTCCCATCCAAGAAGAAATCCCAACAAGTTGAGAAAATGGAAAAAATGCAAAAAATAAGGTTGCAGGACTGTTTTAAAGTATTTTGGGTCTGAAGGGTTTGGGTCGTACTGAGGTTTGTTGTACCAAGCTTGGGGCCGAAATACAAAGAAAATCGGCTAAGTCAGACATTTTTGTCCTAGGCGGTCTGCGGGATAGTTGGGATGTCGGGACGCGAGGGACGCGAAAAGCCGAAACAGCTGAAAGCAAGAAAAATCATTTAAGTCTTTTGTTTCACGTGGTTTGGGACAGCCAGGACAAAAGTACGTGTGGGACACGAATCAACCGATTTGCCGAAAGACAGTCCATTTCGGGCAGTTCGGAGATATTTGTCCGGGACAGCCGGGACAAAAGTACGCGAGGGACATAAAAAGGTGGAAAGGCCGCAAAAGAGACAAGGAAGCCCGAATCGGCTGATGCGGGAGAATGTGTTCGGGACCGCCGGGAAAAAAGTATGCGTGGGACGCGAAAAGCCGAAACAGCCGAAGGCAAAGAAGAAAAGTCAACATTTGACCCGTGAACTTCAAACGGCCATAACTTTTGACTCTGAGCTCCGATTTTCACAAAATTGGACTTTCTGGAACGAGCACGACGTCCTCTACACCACAAAAACTAGATTTATTATTTTTAACAAGAGTATATATATTTAATTATAAGAAATATATTCAGCTCCAGTCAGTTAATGCTCATTCCTGTCAAATGACAGAAAACACCTGCCAGACCCAAAATAGCTGCCCGCACTCAGAAGGCCATAACTTTTGCATTTCTCAACAAAATTGCACAAAATTTGTACCGTTGGAATTATGGCTCTGAGCCCAATGCAAAAAAATTAATAAATTCTAGATTTGATGAGATATTGATTGATATTTTTAAGAAAATGTGGCTGGGTTCATAACAGTGTTTTATTTAGTGGTTGGGAGTGCAATTAAGAGGCATGGTCATCATTCTTTCTCTACTGCAGCACCTGGGACAATATGGGGAGCCTTTTGCAAGTAATATATAATCATTTTACTCCATTTAATGCCTCTTACAAGTGGTTGAAGGAAAGATCTCATGATTTCCATTTTCCCTTCTCTTTCCCTTCTCATTTTTCTATTAATTGGAGTGTTGGGCTCATTGTAAAGGGGGGTAGTTTTTTGTAGAAGAGCTTTGCCAAAATTGCTTTGTGAAGCTGATTTGTTATAGGCCCTTGTTGTGGAATCCTTGCATGGTGATCCAGGCCCTTATCTTGTAATAGATTGAACTGTGCATATCATGAAGCAATAAAATATAAGTTTGTGGATATATCTTCCCCTGCTGTGTTTTCTTGCATTCTTCTTGCCCCTTCAACCTTGATTACAAGAATATTGTGTCTATTATTATGATCTTGCAAGAATCCATTATCATTGTGTATGTTTGAGATATTGTTGTAAATGAATTTTGCTAGATTATGGAGAACTATCATCACCCCTTCTAGCGTGCGCTTTGCTTCTGTATCTCACGCATTTAGAGACTACTCTCACACCCTCCTTTTCTGGTGTATCACCGATGTAGTGTAGGCTTTCATTTTATGTATTCTCTCTCCCTGGTCCCTTAGAAATTTAGGTTAGAATAGTTAGTTTCCCTTGCATTAGAGTAGATTGTGGCAGGTAGTTTAGGAGCAAGAACCAACTTTCTCTGGAGGTCTATCTCAAGTAGCAAGTCCCACAACTTGGAGATAGTACCCATGTTATCCAATCATACCGTGAGTTCAAGTATATGAACTTGTATAAACAGAGGGGTGTTGTGATTTGGTGATAATAGTATCTCCTAAGAACAGAAACACACACACACACACGCATGCACGCACGCACACACTCACACATACAAACACTCAGTCACACACACAAGCATAGGTACAAGCACATGCACACGCACAGGCATGTATATGCACAGACACATACACATGCACATGTTGACGCACATGCACATGCACATGCCCACGCCCACACCCACGTAAACACACATGCACATGCACATGGTAAAACACGCATACACAATTACACTCACATGCACACAACATACAAACACACACACGCCCACACGCACCAAAAGTTTAATCATTATACACTAGGGATCATAGTCTTCATATGCCCCTAAATCGAAAATTGAACCATCACATATTACATGAATTATACGTATGAGGAACACAATGTCTAACCTTACAACATATAGTAAATTATAAAACAACACAACAATGCATACAACTAATCACAATATAGTGATGACATCACGATAAATTGTGATTCACTTTACATCAATTTTGTCATGTAATACATCAATACACCTTCATATCACATAAAGCCAAAATGTTCTAACCCTCAGCAATCCACAATGACATTCCATTCACAAACAATAAGGTGGTACATCACACATGGATTCCTCATTGAATCCATGAAAAGGAGAATCAATACTCTCATCACAAGCACATCAGTATGATAACAAATATGCATTAAGTGACATACACCACATGTGCTTCCATAAGGCCACAATTACAACATTGTTCACATTACAATATTATTACATTACTCTTCAAATACCCACCATCATCATGCAGAATCATCACAACTCCAATCCATCCCAGAGGTTCGAGAGCATGAACCTCTGCTCTGATACCATATGTAGTGCCTATATTTTTCACACACAATTATAGTAGTAAAATACCAGGATAATTTTTTTTACTTACATTACTGACTACACACAACATATCAAGGGCTCTAAGAATAGAAACTCGACTCACATACAACAATTACATAAGTCATCGACTCACATAGATACATGGACATAACATAGGTATGTCGATGCCACACTTTTCCCAATTAGTGGTTACTAGTAATGACCCAACCACAAGAAATTTGACTCAAGGATAGGAAAAACCACAACACATCTTTTCTTTAATTGTATTTTAGTTATGATTAACATTCTAAGAACATTATTGTGTAAGGATAAATTTCTCCTTTGTCCACCCATAGATTCTTAAGTTTATTCCGTGGTTAAATTACCGTTTGACCCCTTTTAGGTTGGCTTCTTATTGTTTACAAAATTTTCCATAACCTACACACTTATTTGGCATAATTCAAATGCATATAAAGTACTTAATTATCTTTCTCTTATGTTAAAAATCTTCTTCTCAAACATATATTCAATGTGTATTTTTTTTTTTTACTCTTACAGCTCCAGTGAATGAGACTTGGTGTCCATATAGCGATATTGGGATTTAACGGAGTTTTAAATACAAGATAGCTTTTTACCACAAAACATTCCTCAATCACGGTATAGTTATTTCCCTACCATAGTTATTCTAATTTAATGGCTTGAGAAATTCTGTTTGGATTTATATATGTAAATTATTTTCTCGAAGGCTGATCACACCAAGGCAATTCATATTCTTTGAAACAAAATGAGATATAAGGTCTCTGAGAGTGGCATTATTCCGAACCTCCATCTCATTTTTACTCTTATATGCTTTATTTCCTATGTCACATTATGGTATTATCATTAGCATTGTCTTGTAAAAGGAGTTACGAAATGTTGGACTAACCTCTTGAAAACATATAAGATTAAAAGACTTGAAGCTACACACGAACCCTAAGTTAACATCCAAATCAACAGAGCTTTAGATTAATTCCAACTTCACCTAAGGGTCTACCCCTCAACTATATATGTGTTTTAAGCAAGTGGACATATTTATGCTAACCACCTTCAAAAAGGACCAAGGTGTAATGTTGAGAGAAACCAAGGTAACACATTTAGCTATGCGGAACTAAGGAGTTCATTAAAAAGAGTTTAAAACCTAGAAAAACTAAGTCACAACCTCCATCTATGTCATGTAGATCTAACATGGATTTCACTTGATGAAGAACTTTAATTTTAAATCTATCTTTGGATGATAAGGTAGTCCGCTAGGCTACAAAGGAGGAGTTAGCTCTACATACTCCAAGATAAAGTTTGACTGTGTCACTCCTATCAGATGGGTTTAAGATAATGTCATTAAACATACTGACGAAGACGATAAGCCCATTCTTGAGCTCTAATTTTTCTAAATTAGGACGTTCCATTGAGTGTAAAGATTAAGTTCATCCTACGGTTTTCAATGTCTTCTACGGTAAGGATTATCGCACAAGAAAAACAAGTTATGTCCCGATATTAAACAAGGGTAGAGTGTTTCGATTTAATTCTCTTTATTACATTTACAAAGTATGAATGCACAAGATGACTCATTAATCATTTATTGAGCACTAAATATGCACTAAAAGATATCACTTCAAATTCATTTACCTTATATAAATATCAGACCTTTTTACTAGGTGTACTATGAATCAAAATTGAACCTAAGATTAAATGCACATTTCCTAGATGTCCTTGAAACTAGCATCTCATACATAGCAACAAATTATCAAATATAACCTTCTGTAACATGAGACTGCATTATACATTTATTCATTTAACAAAGAACAATATAAATTACAATGACAATTAATGAATTTCACATCACCTTTTTGTCGTCATTCTTTCATCCTGCAAAACCACGTGAGCATATCAATGATAATTCACTGGCATGGCATCCACCCTAATCTAACATAATTATCATTTTTCCGTTTACTATTTACATATGATAATAATTACAATTTGCAATCAAAATAAAATATTTAGAGACATATATTCATTACATTTCATTTTACTTCTTTTTGTAACACAAGAGAGAGAAAGAGGAGGGGAGAGAGAGAAAACACCATTTGTCAAAAGTTCTATTTCACACAAAAAGTTAAATTATAGAGTTATTTACATGTGTTAAAAGTTTTCACGGTGGTTTGGCAACTCGACGAGGGTCCTGCAGCTTCCTATTTCTACATTTTCTTACTAGCTACAAAAACGTTCAAAATGGGCTCGGAGGCTAAGAAACCACTTCCAAAAGTTTTATCTTCTGATGAGAACACACACCATGATTAACTTTCTACGTGTCCTGAGATATACCAAGAGTTCATAGCAACTGACAGAATTGGGAAAAAGTGAACAATTTATGTTTGGCAGCTCATTTTCTGGGGCCACTGGTCATAGTTGGCCCAATGCAAATTGAACAAAAGTTAGCTCGGGGGCTTAGAAAACCACATCCAAAATTGACGTTGATGGATGAACGCGCAATGAGAAACTTCTTACGAATTTCCCTATATACAGAGAATTCAATAGAATCAATGGAATTCAAAACTAGAAAATAGTCTTCAAACGATGACAAATTTTCTAAAGCCACCGGTCCTAATTGGTCCAGTTTGACCTTGTCAAACTATGACCAAAGGCCTAAAAAATGTTGTCATCAAAATATCTAGAAAGGTGTTTTTCTCTAAACTGAAGGTTCTATGTAATTGTCTAGTATAAACACTAGAGGTTTGTGAAGACAGGAAATAATTTCTCTATCCAAGTTTTAAATGGTGGTTCAAAACGAAAGCCAACTTTATAGTTTTAACAGTTTTCTACTACTGTAACACAGTGTAACAGGGCTCCTATAAGAGTGTCTAAAAGATCACATATGTTCATTCGGGGTCGATCCAAAGGTCTAGGTGACTCCTCGCATACCAAGGTACATGAATGAAGCTTAACATCTCATTTTTAGGGTTACGAAGGGTACTTAATAAGTCTCCAAAAAATGCAAAAATTAACTATTTAACCAGGGAGATTATCAACTTTATTAATGGGAAGTCAATTTCGTCTTGTTGATAAAACAATATTGTAGCGATCTAGTTGGGTAGAAAATTTTCTAAATCACCTCAGAATGAGGGTGGAAGTTCATGGTTTAATGAAAACGAGTTATTTTGACTTCGTGAGTTACGACACAACATTTCATTATTTTGCAACGAGTTGATATAAACATTTAACTGTATTAAAATCCTAATATTTTAAAATTCTATTAAGTTGCAAATGAGAACTAAAGCACGAAAATTATGAGAGGTAAGGGGAGATGAACCATGCTTAGGAGGAACAGAGTCGGTCAAACCCGTAGGCTTTGGTTCAGCATCTCGCTTGGGCACTTTGTCAACTAGTTCACGAGCCTCGATCTAACCTCCACAACGTCACACAAACTTCCCGATCACTTGAAGTTTTTCCAATAGAATACGTTGCCCATCATGTTATGACAATTTTCTAGGGCCTACACAAGGCTCCATTCTTGCACACGGGCTAAGAGAATGTTGGCAACAGATAGGAGGCTCTACACCTACGAGTGTAGTTGCTTGAAAGTTTCTAAAGCCTTTTGAACAAATTCATTATGTGCATATCTTGAAATCATGGCATTCCATGAGACAACATTTCTTTGAGGCATTCTATCAAATAGTTCACATGCCTTTTCAACAAATCCATTTTGTGCATATCCTGCTATCATTGCAGTTCAGGAGAACACATTTTTTTGGGGGGTATTCTATCAAACAATACACGTGCTTTGTCTATTCTTCTTCATTTCACATATATGTCTACAGGGAAGCTGCAACTACAACATCTGACAAAATTCCTCTCTCCATTATGCTTTAATGTATATCATACTCTGCTCCAAAGCTTCCAATTTGGCACAGGCTAGAAGTACGCTGGAAAAGGTAAAATGATTGGGTTGGAGCCCTGCTTGCTACATACGGTGAAACAACATGATTGCCTTGCAAGGAAATCCATGTATTTTGTACACTACTACAAACATATTCCATGAGAAGTTGTCTCATTCTTTCCTTTGGTCAAACATTGTAACAATGTCCACCAGAGCATTTGTAACTACAAACTTGAGAGAAGTCCCGTCCCTTAACCATAATGTTTTGGTATAGGCCAAAGCTCCCATTTTAATATTAGCTGAGAAACATTTTTCTTCCAACTTCCCATTATGTGTATATCCTGGTGCACCCATTGACAATAATAAGAGTTAAAATAGGGGAACTTTCATGCATAGGAAATGTGGAGGAACACTAAACATTGCAAGAATGTGTGGAACACCAGAGAAGTAACTTCTAATCTATAACATCTGATACAACCTCCACTTGCACACAGGCTGGGAGAAAGCTAGGAAAAAAATTTAGATTTCCAGATAGCTTTGATGGATGTCCACCTATTCTAAAGCCCACCTTTAACACAGGAAGGGAGGTTTCTTGAACACCCAAGGAAAAATCCATTCCCTCCATGCTTGATGCACAAGAAAAGAGGCTCATTAGGTGCCATAATTAATTCTCTCCAGCCTTTCAAAAACGTGATGCAAAAGACTCATATCCAATTCTTCCACAAAGAATAAAACCAAATGATGCAAACCAGGAAGTCGAGCTGGGTGTTAAATAGCCAGGGCCAAGTTCCTTTATTCTTACAAAGTGAGATAAAAAATGATCAAAATGCACAACTCACAGGGTAAGAAATGCAATGAATCACGAATTTGATATAAATGTGATCCCCTCTTCAATAAATACAAAACCACGAGCCTAGAAATTAAAAATAGTGAGCTCCATGGTGAAGCAACAAAAAGCCTCAAAGCATCTCAAACATACTGTAAAAAAACAATTCAACAAGGGCCATACCAACACAGAGCTTCCTTTTTACATTTTAATGGAAACCAAATCTACGAGAAATCTCACCCAAAATGTAGCAAGCTTGAGGTAGGAAGCTCACACAGCCAGCGAAAAAGTGGGTGAGCAGGTCACTAACAATAGTCCACAACATATACATTTAATTAAAACTAAAATACTATATGCGGCCCACAACCAACAAGGGACAAAGGATTTTCATACTACGCAAAATAAGGCACCAATCAAATGTGCACATCCTCCCAAATCTATCCTTCACCCAAAGCACTCACGCAACCAGGGAAAAGTGTGCACCCAGCCACCAAAAGGAAGAAAATTACAGAGCAGACATATTTTCAGTTTCATTAATACACACCAAGCAAGGGAATTTATTGGGAGAAGTGCTTAATGTGGACAACTCACCACCAAAATGGGAGCTGGTGGGAGAATAAATCAATATACATTACATTTAGCAAACCCCTCAAACAAATTGGTGCCACCAAAGGACCATAACCACCTCCCCATGTAATTCGAGTCTCGATCTATGGGAGTGAACGGGGGCATTACATTCTCCTCCCCTTAAGTCCTCGATGCGACATAAAATAGAAGAAAAGAAATGGTACGCAACAAGGAACAAATATGGGTGAAGGTACACTCTAAGGTTAAGATTTTAGACATAATATCATGGTCACGGGGTGGCACTATGAACATCAGGTAGAAATTTTAACTTCCAAGGTTATGTGAAGATTGGTAGTTCTAGTTTACCATATTACTTTGTTAGCATTTTCTTTTATAGTATTCTTTATCTCAAGATTATAATATTCATTGTTTAGAATTTTTCAGTTGTCTTAAGTTCGTGGGTGCTCGACAATAACTAACATCCAGATGTCACACAAAACTTAACACAACACACGTAACCCACGAGACATCTTGCTACTTACTTTCATGACTATATCATATTACAAGGTCTTTTAATTCCTCCATGGAATGACAACAAGTAGTCCACATAGCAAATAATTTCCAACAATTACGTCCTAAACATAGATCTAGTACACACATATGACTGACAAACAGAATCATCGCACTGATACATTGTTGGTCCGAAAATCTGTCACTTGGACAGATCTATGGATAGACGAGCCAAAAGTGTGCAGGGCATAGCCCCTTTTTGAGTCAGCAAAGTGAAACTGGTTTATTGCTATTCTACTAGCAGGAATCTATGCACGTCTCACAGATTCTACCTTCGGGGGTTTGGGATCTCATCCCAGTAGGGGTGCTTCCGACTGCGAAAAGAAAGGAAAGGAAGAGGGGATGAAGAAAGAGCAGGTCCAAAGGAAGAAAAGAAATGAATTCCAAAGCAGAAAGGTCAGAAGATTTATGTTTTGGGATTGGTAGTAAACAGAGCCAAACCTACTTGCATAAACAAACAAAGCAATACTGATGATGAATAAATGACAAAAAAGTAGATATGAATCTAACAGAATAAACACATACAGATCTAACATAAGAAAGGTCTGATGCATAACACAGCTATTCAGCACAAAGTCTCAATATTTGTATTACTGTTTTCTTCTGTTACAAGAAAGCTCAAAGTCTTTTTCCTTCACTTCTATTTTTCATCTGAAAGATATTCCTCCATCCCACAATACAACAAGTATTGGGGTATATATAGAAGAAGGAGAGAAAAGAAGGCCAAAAAGGAGCCAACAACTATTTACAAAGATATTTACAAAATATCTAAAAGTCATGTTGACTTTTTACAACTTGATGGATGACATCATCCCATGATGCAACATGGATGATGTCATCATTTGTATCAACATACTCCAGATATTTCCGAAAAGAAAGACGAAGAAGAGAAAGAAGAAGAAGAAGAAGAAGAAGAAGAAGCAGTAGCTACTCATCATCGTCATCCTGTGGCCGAAAGGGGGTGGACGGCTTTTGTTGCTGCTCAGGTGACGAGATATGGAACTGAGAGCGGTATTCCATGAACTTGTTGATTATTGGCCCTAGTTGATCCTGGGAAGGATCCTTGTGCCGTTCACTAATCGCCTCACAAGTCTCCCGCTCATCTATGAGCTTCTCTGGGAGTTTGGAATAGTCCTTTTCTGCCTCAATGAGGAACCCGATGAAGTCCCTACAGGCCAGCAGGTTGTTGATAGATTCTGTGTCAAATGTGACCTCTGGCCCCGTTCCTTGAGAAGCGATCTCCTTGAAGATCCGGGTGGTTTCATCAGCTTTCCTTAAAGTGAAGGAAGGAGTAAGTAACCCTAGCGACATATTAAGAACAATTCGTTCCATTTGGTGCATCGCATCTAGGGCTTCTTCCTTGACTTTATCAATCTTTTCTAGAATAAATTCTAGCTGATCCACCCGGTAGTCCAGAGTGGACATGATTTTGTTGAGGGCCCTTGGATGGCCGAAAACGCCGAACTTGACCAGATCTTCGACTGAACAGTCGAACATTTGTTGGAAGGTCTCGTGTTGCAGTCTGGCATGTTCCAGCTCTTCTGATATGGGCCCTGCTAACGCTTGGAGCTCTTTATTCGCCTTACTGATGTTCAGGTACAATTCAGAGAACTCGGCGATCACTTTTTCACTGTCTTTGAGGATTTGGCTCCTCCAAGCGGAAACGGCCATACCCTGCTCACCCGATCTTGGCATACTCATTAATTTTCTCCTGGCTGAGAAGCTCAGAAGTCTCGGTGGTAGTTGTGGGAGGCGCACTACCCATCTTCTGTAAGGCTTGGAGTAGATATTTGTTTTGCTCCTTCAGTTGCCTTTTCTCTTCCTTTATTTCTTTAAGCTTCTTGCAGAGGGCGTCAACTGCAGAAAGAGCCTCCCCTTGAAGACTTTCGGAAGATGTCCCCATTGTGACTTGGGTCACAGTAAAATCTGTCAGAGACAGATCCTTTTTCTCTTTGAGGGGATTGGGGTATGCGATTTCCATAACTCTCTCTCCTACAGCACTTTGAGAGAAGCGTGTGACAGGCTTCTGCTTCTTCGCCCCCTTAGATGGTGTCACGGAAAATTCCATCGGAGTGATGGGAACTTTCCTCTTTTGTTGACTTAGCTACTGAGAGATCCAAGCTGGACCCACGGTAGAAGGACCGGAAACAGAGGAGGGGGCAGCTGCAGTAGTAGAGGTGAAAAACGTGGAGACGCGTGGCGGCGGCATTAAGAGGATAGCCGAAGAAGTGCCCACGGAAGGAAAGGAAATTGCAGTTGCGGAAGACATAGGAAGGGAAGGGAGCTCGGAGATGAGGGAAGAAATGGAGGAGGACAGATCAGCAAGGGAAGAGAAGATAGATGAAGAATCGGGGGAAACAGTAGAAGAAGGAACAAAAGACACGACCAAAGGGATGGTCGCTTGAGTCACTCGATGAGGGGAAGGAAGAGAAGAAGAAAGGATAGAAGGGACCTCAGTTGTTGTAACAATGCCGACATCCTGAGTGGATGGGCCAATGGGAATATCCTCTTCTGCTTCTTTCTCTGGTGTGACTAGAGTTATTACCTGCTCGGGTGCTGCGGAAGGAGGACTCTCAGAGCCTTCTTCCTGAATGGTGCTGGATTCACCTTCTACGCTTTTACCCTTGCCTTTAGGCTACTTTTTGGATCGTGGAGGTGTGTTGCCCAACGGGGAGGTTGTGAAATCGACCCCAAGGTAGATTATTCCATTCATATGACACCAATGCTCTGTCCTACGCAGAGTCTCCTTGACCCTCTCCTTAATTGTCTGAGGGGCCTTAGTTCTATCAATGGCCGGAAAGGGCCAATTGTCCCCATCTGTGTCAGTATATACCTTGTCTATTTCATCTTCCGCAGTTTGGAAGCCTTTGGGGACAATGGCTATCCCGTATTGGATGATTTCTGCCAATGCTAGGTGAGAATGATCCTTTCTCCTGAGCTCCACCTCATGGATCACGTCAATGTAAATGTCCTCGATCTGAGGGACGTAGATTGGATCAAGTTTCACCCTTGGCAGACAGCTCCTTGGGTCGAAGGTAGGCCTGGCTCGGAAATCATGTCTTAAATTGAGCAGCTCCAGCTCTATGAACATTTCCTTCGCCTTGTGGTGGGTAGAGCATGTATACCGGCCCACTGTGAGGGGGAAAGGAGTTCCACCCTTCTTTCTTTTCAGGCATTTCTCGTGGTATGTGATCAGCTACCTTGACAGCTCCAGCAGAATCAGTTTAGGTCCAGCATACCTCGGTAGCCTGGTTGGCTCTCCTAAAAAGTTGGCAGCCCTTAGATAGGTGAATGTGGGAAACTGGGTGAACAGGGCCCCCCATTTCTCAGTGGCTGCTACTATGCTTTTGGTCGTGCGACCATAAGTCATATTCGGCCTCAATAGGCAGATGATGTGATAGAAAAACACATCGTTAATTTTTGTAAATTGGGAGATGCTATTCTCCAGCCTCAATTCCAGGTAGTATTCGTATATCTTGACCTGAGGCCAAACTCCACTCCGCGTCAAGCCTGGATAATCCCTCTCTGATGCTGCAGCGTAGACCACGTAGGAGTTCATATGGAATGTCCCCGTTGTGCTAAATTGTTGTAGCTGCTCAGAGATTGTGCTGCTTATAATTTCTCCCCAGCAGAAGCGCTGATCAGGCATATTCTTGTTCATGGTCTCTAAGTACCGCAACATCCATTTATGGAAATAATGGGCGTCAGAAAGCCCGAAGACCCTGCTCAGGAATGTAATGGTGTCACTGAGCTCCTCTGAGAAGTCACTGCGGTGGATGATTTGGGGCCACCGGGTTACTACCTTTTTGTTTTTCAAGTAAACCTCGTTCATTAGTTGCATACACTGATCTGCATTGTCATCCCAGGCCTTAATGCAATCTGCTTGACTGACGGCTACAAAATGCTGGTGGTGAGGTATGCCGAGTATTATCTCAAAGTGACAGGCAGTGAGGTCAATGACTACCTCGCCCTTGCTGTTTACGACACACCTTGTGTCTTTGTTGTAACATTGGGCAATCACCATCAAGAATTCATTGTTGATGGCGCTGACTGGGATTCCACCGGCGAAGTGCAGGGCACTGCCTATCAGTTTGTCCATCCATGGACTCCTTGTGAATTTCTGAGTTCTGGCCTAGAATTCCTCCATATCAATATGCCCCAATTCTGAGTCTCTGACGTCCAGGCTACACTCGGCCTGGGACTCGGGCATTCTGACCCTTTGATATTTATATTTCATCTCTTCTTCTGTAAGCTTGGCCTTTCCTTTGGATTTGGTAGGTCTTTTGCTGGATGTTGACATATGTTCTTCCAAGTTTATTTGCTGATCTGCATGAAGAAGAAGCGAAACCCAATCCAAAAAGGTTGTATCAGTCATTTGATTTTCCATTGAAGTGTTAACAGAAGAAAGAGTTAGTTATTTGGAGGTTCAGGGCGCATGGCGCATGAAAATAGCAGCTTACAGGGCTAAATAGGTAAGGCGCATGGGGAAAGGGTGTTGCAAGGGTTAAACTGGCGCCAAAGGCGCATGGCGCATGAAAACTGCAGGGTGCATTTTAAAAAATGGCGCATGAAAACATCGTGTTGCATGGAGACAGGATGCGCTGAAGGCGCATAGATTTTTCATGTTGCATTGGAATTTGGTGCGCCCTTTGGTGCATGTATGGTTTGTGTAATAGAAACTTTTCATGCGCCAAAGGAAACATGGCACGGCGCATGGAGGGTTTGCACAACACGAATGTTACTGTAAGGAGGGATGCGCTTGCACCTTCAAAGCCTTGTACTTAGTGCGAATAAAGCTGATGTTGCACAGATGCTGGGTGCGCCATAGACGCGGATTTATGTGATGCAACAAGGAAGTTTGGTGCGCCATAGAGGGCGCAAGATTAGCGCTTGCAACATATGGAGGAGGCGCGCCTTGGGGGCGCAGAAGTTTATGATGTAGCAAGCAAGATAGGTGCGCCATTGGCACGGATCTTAGTTATGTTGCAGGGGTGATAGATGCGCCGAAGGAAAACAATGAACTTAATCACCCTCAGAGGGGTTTTTACATGGTTCAGATTCTCTTTCTCCTCTTTTCCTCTTTTGAAAGGTTACTTGGGTAAGGAAATGTTTTAAACTAGAAGGGTAACAAACCATTGTTTCAGGATAACATCCTCTACCAGTAAATCTGGAAAGAGGGGGAAGACAAATAAGGAAAGACAGCACGGGGGGAGAGCTAGCTCAACACATGCATTTCAAAAACCAAACCAGCAAGCACAAAGAACCAGAAAGCAAATCACATGTAAGAGACAAGAACACTTACCCGGATAAATAGTGAGAATCTTGCAAACGGGTCCACAACGTGCTGAAAATGACAGGGCAGGGGATGACAAGCTCAGAGAAAAGAAATCACGTGCTTTGTGTCTGGTGATAATGACATTTGTGGGCATGCAAATGCATATATATATATGAGCAAGTCATAAATGCGCCACCAACTTTATAAAGGGCGCATGAAAATTACTGTCGACATAGGAAAGTATGCGCCCTTTGGCGCACCAAAGCATTTGCCAGCATGAAACTAAGCATGCCTTTGGCGCACCAAAAGTTGTGTTGTCATGAGATTATGTACGCCCTTTGGCGAATTGAAAAGTGGTGCAACAAAAGTTGTGCCAACATGAAGGCGCATGCGCCTTGGCGCATGCAGAGAAGACTCAACATACAAGACTCACCAAAAGGTGTGTTGACACTGAAAAATATGCGCCATAGGCTTTCAAGGGGGTGCACCAAAATTTGGTGTTACATAGTAATTCCATGCGCCCAGCCAAAAAAGACCAAAAAAGACTAAGTTCGAAAAACCAGATTTCCCGGGAAGGGATTTTGCAACGTTTCGAACGCAAGGGATCCCTAACGAGGGATCGAAACAAAGTTTTCAGTATGGTTATCGGTAAAATTTCCCTTGTCAATTTTATGGGATAACAGCTGGCTCTTTCTGGGGACTATCCCTGAGCAAACTCGGGGGTAGAGAATCCCAGATCTTATGTGCCTATCCATTGGGTAACAGAGTCAAAAACAAGGGCGACCGGAGGGAGAGCAAAAGGAACACACAACAAACCGAAAGCAAACACACGACGAAAACAAACACACAACTAAAGCAAACTGTACAAAGAAGAGAGCAAGCTCTACTTCTTGAAAAAATTTAGATGTTGCCCGCTATAAGGAAGCAGGAGCTCGGTTCCATCCAGATATGAGAGATAGAAGCTATTCTCTCCGTTGAGCTGCTTGATCTTGAAGGGCCCTCTCCACAGGGAATCAAACTTTCCGTGCATGCCCTTTGGCTCTCTTCGCTTGTCCCACAAAAGGACGAGATCTCCCACTTGAAAATCCCTCTTCTTTGCTTTTTTATCGAATAATCTCTTGACTTGATTCTGATGTTCGGTGATCCTGTCGACCACCCTTATTCTCTTTTCTTCAAGTTCTGCCAGATACATGATCCTCTTTTCTAGAGAATTCTGGAAAGTTTCATCTTCGATAGCTCGTGCCAAGCGCAGAGCAGGAAGTTCCGCAGAAATGGGAAGCTCGGCATCAGTGCCATATAACACTTGAAAAGGTGACATGCCGAGAGACCTCTTGGGAGTAATACGATTGGCCCACAAAGCGTCGTACAAAGACTTGTGCCACATCCGCTGATTCTCATCCACTAACTTCCGTATGATGGTCACCAAGTTCTTGTTGCTGGATTCTGCCTGACCATTTCCCTGGGGGGTAATAATCTGAGGCATGAGCCAAAGTTATCCCATATTCATAGCAAAAACTAATAACTTCCCGGTGAGGAGAAGTTAGAAGCATTATCAGCAACGATTTTGTTTGGAACGCCAAACCTGACAATGATATTTTCTTTAATGAAATTACAAACCACCTCAGAAGTGGCATGCTTGACAGGTATGGCTTCCACCCACTTGGTGAAGTAATCCGTTGCTGTAAGGACATAGCTATGTCTGGCACTCGATTGAGGATTGAGTGTACCAATAAAATCAATTCCCCATTGCCTGAATGGTTCGTTGATAATGACAGGCCTAAGGGGAAAAGCAGCCAACTTCGGCTTGCCGACGAATTGCTGGCAAGGTTCACACTTTGCCACCCAGGTGGCTGTATCTTGGAAGAGCGTCGGCCAATAGTACCTGGCTCGAATGATCTTGTGTGCTGTCACGGAGGAAGAGAAATGCCCCCCACAGGCTGAATTGTGAAAACTTTCCAGTAGTTTTACCTGCTGAGGTTTGTCAACACATCGCAAAAAGATGCCATCTATCCCACGTTTATATAAACCGTCATCCCAGATGACATATTTAGCTGCTCTGAGCTTTATAGTGCACTTCTCCTTTGCAGTTAGGTGCATTGGGCATTTGCCGTAGGTGAGGAAGAAAGCGATATTGGAATACCATTCATCGCTAGTCGCAACAAATAGGACTAGAGGTAGCGAACCGGGTTTTTCCAGTCGGTTTTGTGCTTCATCGGTATAGTCACCCCTTTCATCAGGGTTTTTTGAATCTTTGTTTTCAGCCATAAGCTGACACAGGCCCTTGCCCCTCACTAGCTTGGTTGGTTTAATATCCAGGTCATACTCCTGGACCTTTGCGATCCAATTTCCTCGCAAGCTTCCTAACTCCTGCTGAGTTAGAATTGATTTCACTACCGTGTCAGGGACCAGCACCACCGTATGCGAGTTTAGAATGTAATACCTGAAATTCTTCACTGCTTTGACAACGGCAAAGGCATGCTTCTCCAATTGAGTCATTTTTAGTTCGTGAGGCTTGAGGGGAGAACTCATGAACGCAATCGGAGATTCGACGTCCTCCGAATTCTTTTGCATTAATATTGCAGACACAGTATGCTCAGATGCATAACTATACATGATGAAGTCCTTGGAGAAATCGGGACATACCAGGACTGGTGCATGAGCAACGGAAGCTTTTATTTCTTCAAATGACCTTTTCCCCTCTTCGCTCCATCTGAAAGTTGGTGACCCCTTCATCATGTTCAATATGTGACGAGTCTTCTCAGCAAAGTCAGGAACAAAACGTCTGAGAAAGTTCACCTTTCCGAAGAAAGAATGAACACCAGTCTTGCTTGTAGGCAGAGTAAGGCTTTGAATAGCCTTAACTCTTTCGGTATCTATCTTTGTTCCTTCTTTGCTAACCACATGCCCTAGCAACTTTCCTTCCGTAACTCCAAAAACAGACTTTTTTGGATTTAGGGAAATCCCATGTTCTCGGCACCTGGCCAATACTTGCTCCAAATGATCACAATGATCATTTCGTTGTTTAGAGAACACGGTTAAGTCATCTAGATAAACCACAATGACTTTCCCCATCATACCCTTGAATGCGAAATCCATGGCCCGCTGAAAAGTGGCGCCAGCATTAGTTAGGCCAAAAGGCATCCTGCTGTAGGCAAATGTACCCCAGGGAGTAGTGAATGTTGTTTTAAATTGATCTTCAGCTGAAACTTCAATCTGATTATAGCCTGAAAAACCATCAAGCATGGACAGCATCTCTGATCCAGTTACTGCTTGCAGAACTTGATCCATTATCGGAAGTGGGTAGTTGTCTTTCAAGGAAGCCTGATTCAAATTGTGAAAGTCTACGCATATGCGTATCTCACCGTTTTTCTTGCACACTGGCACAATATTTGCTACCCAAGTACTGTGATGGATAGGAAAGATGATTCTCGCATCCAACATCTTTTGAATTTCAGCCTGGATAGTCCCCGAGATCTTAGGATTATAGTGCCTCTGCTTCTGGCGAAAGGCTTTGACATCTTCTTTCAACGGGATGTCATGTTGAACGTCCTTTGGCTTAAAAGACTTTAGATCGGCATAGGACCATGCCAACACGTCCATATATTTTTTCAGCAACTTGACAAATTTCCGTTTCTCCTCAGGCATGCAACATTTGCCAATGTTCACAAATTGCGGGTGCTCTATCGAACCTATATTGACCGGTTCGGTTTCTGGGGATGAGTCAGGGTCATCTCGCCTCTTCTTTTTTACAAAACGGTCGTGCCTGTTGAACAACCGCTCCAGAGAAACCAGGCCCTTTGGGATTTTATTCCCTTTGAGCTGACATATGCTGTCATTCCCTTCGGATTCATCGCCTTGATTGGTGACTGATTCACGGCAAGTGGAAGTAGATCCTTCAAAGTGCAATTCTTTAAAATTTTCCGCCTTCTCCAGAAAGGCAATGAGTTGATTATCATCGTTGAACACCTGCCAATGCTGAGAATTGTCTGGCACGCTCGGGCGGAAAACCACCTCAATGGTGTATTTGTTTGTTCTCAAACCTGGGTGAGGAAGCATGAGGGACGCTGAAACAACCAATGAATCGGGCATGTCATTTTGGGCTCTTAAAATGGATTCAATCGAAAAAGCATCAAACTCTTCAATGCTGTCCCACACCGCATTACGGTAATGCCTGAGCCTTTCATTCTTCACTTGGTAAATCCTTTTGACTTGGTTTACAACCAACTCTGCATCACCTTGTACTTTTAGATTTTTAATCCCTCTTTCCCTTGCGGCTTGCATGCCAAGTAACAAAGATTCATACTCAGCAGTATTATTTGTGTTAAAAAACTGCAACTTGAAAGAGAGAGGAATGACTTCTTCCTCGGGAGATATTAGCACAGCTCCGGCGCCACATCCGCTGGTTGCGCAGCTGCCATCGAACTGCAAGGTCCAGATCTTGTTAAGATCTCCTTCTTGAACGGGGACAACCATTTTATCAGACTCGGTAGACAAGAAATAGTTCCCCATCCCTGATGATTCAAAAAGGATTTGAGCTTTGGGGTCCTCAGAGCTAGTAACCAAGTACTTCTTTTGTGATTCCGGCTCCAAAGTCTACATTACGCCTTTGACGGGAATTCTAGCTTTAGACCAGTCCATATGAATTTCCCCACCGACTTTGCTACAGAAACTTCTTCCCAGCAAAATTCCATAGGCTGCCGGAATGTCAGCAACAAGGACTGTCATCTTTACCCTCTTATCAGGGAATGCCGCAAATGCAAATTGCGCGTCTTTAATTTGGCCAATCAACGGAACCTGCTTGGTTTCCAAGGAATAACATCTGCCGAAAGGCTTGGTAAGAGTGAGGCCCAAAGCATGGGTGACTTTTGCCGGCATGACGTTATCCGAAGCTCTGGAATCAATTATGCAGTTACTCAACTTGTGTCCATTGATTAGGAGGGAGAGATAGAAAGGCTCTATCTTGCCTGATGCCGATGTTGAAGCAACATTTATGTGGGATTCAGGGGGAGTGGAAAGGATTCCTTTTGGGGAAACCTGATTAGATACAACAGCTTGACTTTGAATATATTTGGTCAATCTTACGAGCTGTTCGGGATTTGACTGAAGGTACTCAGCTTCAGACATTTGGATCTTGGTCTTTTTTGCATGATCTATGATATCAAACGCGGCCAAGGGTTGCGTTGGTGAAGGAATGAGTCCCTCACTTCGCGATGGTGGAATAGGATTACTGGTCTTGGTAGGAATATGAGGGGGCTGATTTGGAGGGGAGATGGGGGGAAAGGATTTCCTTGTAAAAGATTTGCCAGGGAGTTGAGTAGGAAGAGGATTACCTCTTTTAGCAATGATCAGAGGCGCGTTTGACACGGCCTTCTCCTGCTGGACATGGGCAGCAACTTCCGCTTCTTTTCCTTGCGAGCGAGTAAAAACAACATATGACTGTCTGCTTGCATATCCCTGGGTACCCTCCTCTTCATTAGATTCTTCCTCATTAAATTCCATATACCCGATAGTAGAGTCTCCAGTCGGCTCACCGAAATCTTGATCATATTCGACCTGAGACGAAGGTTCTTCATAATACTGCTCTTCTTCTTCGATTTCGGCCAGAGCGTTGACCGGAGGAGCCTCAAGTGCCAACCGCGGAGCGGTTGCGGGTAAGCGCGGTCTTTGTGAAACATTGTTAGGAACGAAATTCCTCCACGGAATATCCCGGTAAGAGGAACTGGGGGAGGCCTGGGCCAACTGCTTCTTCAATGCAAGCAAGTCATTTGCCATCTTTTGAAAGGCTGGATCAGATGAAGTAGTGGGTGAAGGGCCCAAAGATTTAGGCTTGGCTGATTCCTTTTTCAATTCGCCAGATATTATCAAATTATCTTCTATGCGAATGGCAGCGGCTTGGGCGAGAATCAAGGTGGCAACTCGTTCCTGGAGGAGCAAGAAACTAACTTTTGAGCTCATAGCATTTACAAAGAAACACTTTTGATTCTCCGGTGTTGGAAGCATGGCAACAGGGACATGGTTGATTAGTGCATTGAACCGGGTGATAAAATCACGCATGGTCTCATTTGCCTCTTTCTTCAGGTGAGTGATCCATGATAATAATGCAAATGCATCTTCTGAAGGTTTGTACCTGTCTTCAAAAGCATCCCGCAAGGTGGCCCAACTGGTAATAGATCCGGCTGGTAAATGCTGAAACCATTCAGCTGCAGGTCCTTGTAGAGTTTCCAGAAAAAGGCGAACCGACACATCCTCGTGAGTTACATCCAGGATACTGCATGACATGATGAATGCAGATATGTGGGAATCTGTACTTTGATTTCCACTCCCGTCGAATTTGGGAAAATTCTTTCGGTTTCCGTGAGGGAGCGCATGAACTAGATGTGGTAAAGCCAAGGGACCCATAGCATTTCCCCATGGTACCACCATTTGAAAGGCTGGAAAAAGAACACGGGCTGGAAGCACGGTTCCACTGAGCAGCAAGGCACTACAAAGGGATGTGGATGCCCCTTGCGAAAGATTCTTCCTTCGTGAAGGCGAGACACTCCTGGATGACCGGTCAGCCGAGCTTAGCGCTGAAAAGCGTGCCGGTGTTATGCTAAAATTATGCCTTTGAAGCAGATCGAAAGTAGGATCAGCTTCTCCACGGGCTCTCCTGCTGCGCGTAAAAGGTTCACCCGCCAGTGTACCTTCCAGATCTGCAACATTATGGCGCAGATTTGAAATTTCTTTTTGGCTGTACTTGCTGATTTTCTGGTTTTTTTGTCAAAAACCAGCAGCAAATACTTTTCTAAATATTTAAAAACTATCCTTTTCAGAAAACCGATTGTGGTTAATGACAAATAACAACGAGGATAAAATGACAGAGAAGAATAGCAAGCTGATTTTCGGATCTAATTTTGACTTTTTTCAGAGGGTTTCAAAATTTTAGCAAACAGTCAAAAATTCAGATCTACGGCAAAATATTGATTTTTATAAAAACTCAGCGAACTAAAGATTTGTAACTAGGCCAGATCTATGGATCTCAGAAGAAAATTTTCAATTCAGAGCACTTTTGCAAATTTTTGGATTTTTTAACAAAAAGTTCAGATTTACAAACAGATAGTGATTTTTCTGATTTTTTCTGATTTTCTATCCTATCACTATCATAGATCTGATAGATCTGTTCGTTCCCCAGCGGAGTCGCCAAAAACTGTTGGTCTGAAAATCTGTCGCTTGGACAGATCTATGGATAGACGAGCCAACAGTGTGCAGGGCATAGCCCCTCTTTGAGTCAGCAAAGCGAAACTGGTTTATTGCTATTCTACTAGCAGGAATCTATGCAAGTCTCACAGATTCTGCCTTTGGGGGTTTGGGATCTCATCCCAGTAGGGGTGCTTCCGACTGCAGAAAGAAAGGAAAAGAAGAGGGGATGAAGAAAGAGCAGGTCCGAAGAAATAAAAGAAAAGAATTCCAAAGCAGAAAGGTTAGAAGATTTATGTTTTGGGATTGGTAGTAAACAGAGCCAAACCTACTTGCATAAACAAACAAAGCAATACTGATGATGAATAAATGACAAAAAAGTAGATATGAATCTAACAGAATAAACACATACAGATCTAACATAAGAAAGGTCTGATGCATAACACAGCTATTCAGCACAAAGTCTCAATATTTGTATTACTATTTTCTTCTGTTACAAGAAAGCTCAAAGTCTTTTTCCTTCACTTCTATTTTTCATCTGAAAGATATTCCTCCATCCCACAATACAACAAGTATTGGGGTATATATAGAAGAAGGAGAGAAAAGAAGGCCAAAAAGGAGCCAACAACTATTTACAAAGATATTTACAAAATATCTAAAAGTCATGTTGACTTTTTACAACTTGATGGATGACATCATCCCATGATGCAACATGGATGACATCATCATTTGTATCAACATACTCCAGATATTTCCGAAAAGAAAGACGAAGAAGAGAAAGAGAAGAAGAAGAAGAAGAAGAAGAGCAAGAAGCAGCTACTCATCATCGTCATCCTGCGGCCGAAAGGGGGTGGACGGCTTTTGTTGCTGCTCAGGTGACGAGATATGGAACTGAGAGCGGTATTCCATGAACTTGTTGATTATTGGCCCTAGTTGATCCTGGGAAGGATCCTTGTGCCGCTCACTAATCACCTCACAAGTCTCCCGCTCATCTATGAGCTTCTCTGGGAGTTTGGAATAGTCCTTTTCCGCCTCAATGAGGAACCCGATGAAGTCCCTACAGGCCAGTAGGTTGTTGATAGATTCTGTGTCAAATGTGACCTCTGGCCCCGTTCCTTGAGAAGCGATCTCCTTGAAGATCCGGGTGGTTTCATCAGCTTTCCTTAAAGTGAAGGAAGGAGTAAGTAACCCTGGCAACATATTAAGAACAATTCGTTCCATTTGGTGCATCGCATCCAGGGCTTCTTCCTTGACTTTATCAATCTTTTCTAGAATAAATTCTAGCTGATCCACCTGGTAGTCCAGAGTGGACATGATTTTGTTGAGGGCCCTTGGATGGCCGAAAACACCGAACTTGACCAGATCTTCGACTGAACAGTTGAACATTTGTTGGAAGGTCTCGTGTTGCAGTCTGGCATGTTCCAACTCTTCTGATATGGGCCCTGCTAACGCTTGGAGCTCTTTATTTGCCTTACTGATGTTCAGGTACAATTCGGAGAACTCGGCGATCACTTTTTCACTGTCTTTGAGGATTTGGCTCCTCCAAGCGGAAACGGCCATACCCTGCTCACCGATCTTGGCATACTCATTAATTTTCTCCTGGCTGAGAAGCTCAGAAGTCTCGGCGGCAGTTGTGGGAGGCGCACTACCCATCTTCTGTAAGGCTTGGAGCAGATATTTGTTTTGCTCCTTCAGTTGCCTTTTCTCTTCCTTTATCTCTTTAAGCTTCTTGTAGAGGGCATCAACTGCAGAAAGAGCCTCCCCTTGAAGACTTTCGGAAGATGTCCCCATTGTGACTTGGGTCACAGTAAAATCTGTCAGAGACAGATCCTTTTTCTCTTTGAGGGGGTTGGGGTATGTGATTTCCATAACTCTTTCTCCTACAGAACTTTGAGAGAAGCGCGTGACAGGCTTCTGCTTCTTCGCCCCCTTAGATGGGATCACGGAAAAGTCCATCGGAGCGATGGGAACTTTCCTCTTTTGCTGACTTAGCTGCTGAGAGATCCAAGCTGGACCCATGGTAGAAGGACCGGAAACAGAGGAGGGGGCAGCTGCACTAGTAGAGGGGAAAAACGTGGAGACACACGGTGGCGGCATTAAGAGGATAGCCGAAGAAGTGCCCACGGAAGGAAGGGAAACTGCAGCTGCGGAAGACATAGGAAGGGAAGGGAGCTCGGAGATGAGGGAAGAAATGGAGGAGGACAGATCAGCGAGGGAAGAGAAGATAGACAAAGAATCGGGGGAAATAGTAGAAGAAGGAACAGAAGACACGACCAAAGGGATGGTCGCTTGAGTCACTCGAGGAGGGGAAGGAAGAGAAGAAGAAAGGATAGAAGGGACCTCAATTGTTGTAACAATGCCGACATCCTGAGTGGATGGGCCAATGGGAATATCCTCTTCTGCTTCTTTCTCTGGTGTGACTAGAGTTATTACCTACTCGGGTGCCGTGGAAGGAGGACTCTCAGGGGCTTCTTCCTGAATGGTGCTGGATTCACCTTCTACACCTTTTCCCTTGCCTTTAGGCTAATTTTTGGATTGTGGAGGTGCATTGCCCAACGGGGAGGTTGTGAAATCGACCCCAAGGTAGATTAGTCCGTTCAAAAGACACCAATGCTCTATCATACGCAGAGTCTCCTTGACCCTCTCCTCAATTGTCTGAGGGGCCTTAGTTCTATCAATGGCCGGAAAGGGCCAATTGTCCCCATCTGTGTCAGTATATACCTTGTCTATTTCATCTTCCGCGGTTTGGAAGCCTTTGAGGACAATGGCTATCCCGTATTGGATGATTTCTGCCAATGCTAGGCGAGAATGATCCTTTCTCCTGAGCTCCACCTCATGGATGATGTCAATGTAAATGTCCTCAATTTGAGGGACGTGGATTGGATCAAGTTTCGCCCTTGGCAGACAGCTCCTTGGGTCAAAGGTAGGCCTGGCTGGGAAATCATGTCTTAAATTGAGCAGCTCCAGCTCTGCGAACATTTCCTTTGCCTTGTGGTGGGTAGAGCATGTATACCGGCCCACTGTGAGGGGGAAAGGAGTTCCACCCTTCTTTATTTTTAGGAATTTCTCATGGTATGTGATCAGCTGCCTTGACAGCTCCAGCAGAATCAGTTTAGGTCCAGCATACCTCGGTAGCCTGGTTAGCTCTCCTAAAAAGTTAGCAGCCCTTAGGTGAATGTGGGAAACTGGGTGAACAGGGCCCCCGATTTCTCGATGGCTACTACTATGCTTTTGGTCGTGCGACCATAAGTCATATTCAGCCTCAATAGGTAGATGATGTGATAGAAAAACACATCGTTAATTTTTGTAAATTAGGAGATGCTATTCTCCAGCCTCAATTCCGGGTAGTATTCGTATATCTTGACCTGAGGCCAAACTCCACTCCGCGTTAGGCCTGGATAGTCTCTCTCTGATGCTGCAGCGTAGACCACGTAGGAGTTCATATAGAATGTCCCCGTTGTGCTAAATTGTTGTAGCTACTCAGAGATTGTGCTGCTTATAATTTCTCCCCAGTAGAAGCGCTGATCAGGCATATTCTTGTTCATGCTCTCTAAGTACCACAGCATCCATTTATGGAAATAATGGGCGTCAGAAAGCCCGAAGACCCTGCTCAGGAATGTAATGGTGTCACTGAGCTCCTCTGAGAAGTTGCTGCGGTGGATGATTTGGGGCCACCGGGTTACTACCTTTTTGTTTTTCAAGTAAACCTCGTTCATTAGTTGCATACACTGATCTGCATTGTCATCCCAGGCCTTAATGCAATCTGCTTGACTGACGGCTACAAAATGCCAGTGGTGAGGTATGCCGAGTATTATCTCAAAGTGACGGGCAGTGAGGTCAATGACTACCTCGCCCTTGCTGTTTACGACACACCTTGTGTCTTTGTTGTAACATTGGGCAATCACCATCAAGAATTCATTGTTGATGGCGCTGACTGGGATTCCACCGGTGAAGTGCAGGGCACTGCCTATCAGTTTGTCCATCCATGGACTCCTTGTGACTTTCTGAGTTCTGGCCCAGAATTCCTCCATATCAATATGCCCCAATTCTGAGTCTCTGACGTCCAGGCTACACTCGTCCTGGGACTCGGGCATTCTGACCCTTTGATATTTATATTTCATCTCTTCTTCTGTAAGCTTGGCCTTTCCTTTGGATTTGGTAGGTCTTTTGCTGGATGTTGACATATGTTCTTCAAAGTTTATTTGCTGATCTGCATGAAGAAGAAGTGAAACCCAATCCAAAAAGGTTGTATCGGTCATTTGATTTTCCATTGAAGTGTTAACAGAAGAAAGAGTTAGTTATTTGGAGATTCAGGGTGCATGGCGCATGAAAACAGCAGCTTACAGGGCTAAATAGGTAAGGTGCATGGGGAAAGGGTGTTGCAAGGGTTAAACTGGCGCCAAAGGCACATGGCGCATGAAAGCTGCAGGGTGCATTTTATAAAAGGGCACATGAAAACATCGTGTTGCATGGAGAAAGGATGCACTGAAGGCACATATATTTTTCATGTTGCATTGGAATTTGGTGTGCCCTTTGGCGCATGTATGGTTTGTGTAATAGAAAATTTTCGTGCGCGGAAGGAAACATGGCGCGGCGCATGGAGGGTTTGCACAACACGAATGATACTGTAAGGAGGGATGCGCCTACGCCTTCAAAGCCTTGTACTTAGCACAAATAAAGTTGATGTTGCACAGATGCTGGGTGCGCCATAGGCGCGGATTTATGTGATGCAACAGGGAAGCTTGGTGCGCCATAGAGGGCACAAGATTAGTGCTTGCAGCATCTGGAGGAGGTGCGCCTTGGGGGCGCAGAAGTTTATGATGTAGCAGGCAAGATAGGTGCGCCATTGGCATGGATCTTAGTTATGTTGCAGGGGTGACAGATGCACCGAAGGAAAACAGTGAACTTAATCACCCTCAGAGGGGTTTTTACATGGTTCAGATTCTCTTTCTCCTCTTTTCCTCTTTTGAAAGGTTACTTGGGTAAGGAAATGTTTTAAACTAGAAGGGTAACAAACCATTGTTTCAGGATAACATCCTCTACCAGCAAATCTAGAAAGAGGGGGAAGACAAATAAGGAAAGACAGCATGGGGGGAGAGCTAGCTCAACACATGCATTTCAAAAACCAAACCAGCAAGCACAAAGAACCAGAAAACAAATCACATGTAAGAGACAAGAACACTTACCCGGATAAATAGTGAGAATCTTGCAAACGGGTCCACAACGTGCTGAAAATGACAGGGTAGGGGCTGACAAGCTCAGAGAAAAGAAATAACGTGCTGTGTCTGGTGATAATGACATTTGGGGGCGCGCAAATGCATATATATATGAGCAAGTCATAAATGTGCCAACTTTATAAAGGGTGCATGAAAATTACTGTCAACATAGGAAAGTATGTGCCCTTTGGTGCACCAAAGCATTTGCCAACATGAAACTAAGCACGCCTTTGGTGCACCAAAAGTTGTGTTGTCATGAGATTATGTGTGCCCTTTGGCGCAACAAAAGTTGTGCCAACATGAAGGCGCATGCACCTTGGCGCACGCAGAGAAGACTCAACATACAAGATGCACCAAAAGGCGTGTTGACACTGAAAAATATGCGCCAAAGGCTTTAAAGGGGGTGCACCAAAAGTTGGTGTTACATAGTAATTCCATGCGCCCAGCCAAAAAAGACCAAAAAAGACTAAGTTCGAAAAACCAGATTTCCCGGGAAGGGATTTTGCAATGTTTCGAACGCAAGGGATCCCTAACAAGGGATTAGAACAAATTTTTTAGTATGGTTATCGGTAAAATTTCCCTTGTTAATTTTATGGGATAACATACATATACAACAAGTATCACAAGACCCAAAGAAAACCATGACTGTACCAACATAATGCCAAGACAATATCCAATAGTCTATACCAACAAAGGGAAGAGTCAAGCCTCAAACATAACAAGGTGTCAAAAAGACTCACACGGGTACACATAACTCACTATACCAATCTCCACACATCTGAAAATATCAAGAAATAACTCCATATATCTCCTGAAGTATCATAAAACAACTCCATATACCTCCCAAACCATCACCAAATAATCTCCATATACCTCTTGTCATGGGGCTAGCTAAGCAGCGGATTTCACTAGCCAACGTACAGCACTGAGACACTAATTTTTTTACTCACCTTAGAGGAACAAGCTACTCCAGCAGTCCCAGATTACGCCTTCAATCCACCTTCATCCATCACCCATTCCCAACGCATCTCCAACTTATGCACAAGTGAACCCTTCTAACACCTTTCATAGCTGCCCATACAACTGCTCCAGAAGACCACTCGCTGAATATCATGGCTTCCCATACAACCATCGGGAGCTCTTAATATGACTTATTAGTCCACTTGAGGGAATGCACAAGTCATGCCTCCACGACTCATCACTGAACCAGCTCTCCAATGCCGCTGGCCGGCTCATTATCGAACACCCAACTGTTCTGCACAATGCCACTAAGGAACATCACATGTACCTTTTTTTCATCCATCCATGAGTCTGCCTAAGTTGCCGCACCAGTCACCTACGTGTGCACTAGTGGGGGAAGTCCTCCTCATGAGTCCTTCCCGGGGTGTGAGCCTCTACTCACCTCAACCTACTGACTGATCTGTCACCCAATTCCAACACCACCAAAGATCCTTGCGGGGAGCACTGCAAGCTCGCCATCTTTGTAGACCGCATCACATGTGTGTGAGGTACTCTTCTTCCCTCGGCTTGATCCAACCTTTGATCTCACCCTGATGCCATGGCCATTGGCATCGCCATGCCTACTCTTTGAGGCACCCATCTGTGTCCAGACCGCATTGACTCCTACTTAAGTCTTTTGCCTTAGTTGTCAACTCACCACACTGCAACCGTAACCATGATGTCCTTGACTCGGCCCACCATGTCACGCATCACTGTGTGAACCATCCTCTGTCCACTTCATGAGTCTCATCCACTGCTTCTACACCCACTCCACATCCACGCTTCTGTTGTGCCTCCAATACATCTATATGAGCACTCAACTCATCTATGTTGTTTAACCTCTGCAAGGTTGAGGAGCTCGCCACATTTGGCTTGCTCATGTCCGAGTTACTTCTCCTCCGTTTCAACCTCTAGATCCCAGTCTCACTCCATCACACCTCTTGGTTGCTTCCCACATGAACTCTACTTCTAAGGATGTTGCCATCTCAAAGGTCTCCCCAAGTCCACTGTCACTTAACACTGGAGTCCCACTGCTGATCCATGATGCACATCTCTGCATGGACATACTCCACAAGGGTAGAGTATATCTCCAAGGTCTCTAAACACCCCATCCTCTGAATGTCCAAGTGCACCAAGTGTTCCACGCTCCACTTGGTGTGGGTGTGAGTTCACCACGTTGGTCTCATTGTCTGCCATGCTCATCTGGCTCATTAGGCTTACATTGCACTCTCAATGCAAGGCCTCTATCGTGCAAGGTCTTCATGCTTAAACCAACTTGCTTTGCCACTGCATTGCTCTCAGGAGTTGCCCAACTCACTTTGCGTACATTGGGTAAGTTTTTCACTCCAAGACACCCTACACTGTTCCTAAGTGCAACCAACTTTACTCACAAGCCCGCCTCGGTTAACCTTGATTCTGAGACATCCTTGGGCTCACAGCATGGTCCTTTTAATCCCCCATGCACAACTCTTTCTCACTACCCAACCCTCAAGAGTTGCATTGGTATGCCATCGAGAACTTCCCAAGAGGTCACCCATTTTATGCCTACGCACTTAACTCACCAAACTCACCCAGATCTTCTGTAGGCCAACACATGTGAGGTTTTCAACCCCAACGCATGCAAGGCCAACCATTTTCCTCGTCCGGGAGTCCCTCTGGCTCCTTGGATAGCACCTTGTGCACTACCCTGCTCGGATGGGGTCTGCCCATCCTGGGGGAGGCGGTCACTCTATGAGCATGGAGACGTGCCCCCTTATATTCTCCCCCACTCAAAGTGGCGACGCCCACGGTGCCGATGCTAGACTTTTCAAGCCTGCACAAAGGATACCAGTGTTCGCAACACTGGGAAAAAATGTAAATGCACTACTCACATGTAAATAGACAAAGAACACTTCGGTCACTGATGACATAACACAACTCAGTCTCTTCAACATCTCGCTGTGCTAACTCCTTGTGCTTGGGAGAAAAAGTGCTAAATCACTCAACACTTCTATCCCTGTAGCTCCCTTTCACTGAACTACACTTCACCAAACATCCAACACAATGTCTGATGGAATACCCCTTCTGTAATTCCTACCAACTCTTAGGAATTTTGCATGATGTACAAGTTGCCCTGCCAAGCTCTGAGCCCTTCTTGCACAACAATCACTGCATAATTGGAGAACCACCAACAACCTCCACGGTGATTGACGAACCACTATAAGGTTTCACTACCATTGGAACTAGTCACACCACGTTTCCACACATAACATGAAATTCTCCACCTGATGTGGGGGCCTACTTCACCACAACTTCACCACAATGCTGCCCTTGTTTAGCACTTCTACCAACACCATACCACCACTGTGCCTTTGATGCTGATCTTCTGGAAAAATCTTCACCAGGAATACCTCAACTCACTATAACTTGACTTATCTACTCACCACCATTTTCAACCAACCAGCACTTCTGAAGAACGCAACACTTGCTTTACTCTGGAAACATAGCCACTGCTACCAACCTGAAATTCTAAGGTTTCAAAAAATCACTACTCTGACTCTACCAAGGGAGAGCCACTTTTTCCACTTCATGGCTCAAGTATCAACTTGATATCACATCACAAACACTACAATTCAGCCATTCTCAATGTACAAGTTCTGTCAACAACTTCTGGGAGTCATCGCACTACTTAGTGCTTACGCACCTACTGAGTTTTCGAGTTACTCTGCCTCTACACCTGAATTCTACCAAGTGTTATCCCATCACTCTTCACTACTTGGAGTTAGTTCTACACCAGCCTTCACATGAACTATCCACCTCAGTGACGTTACCCAGCTCACACTATATACATCCCTGTCACATCCTCCACATCTGAGTTCTGATCAACATTGGCCTTCTTCTCACACAAAGTCTCTAGCAACCTGCACTGGCTTAGTTACATTGCACAAGTGCCAACTCTTAACACCTGCATGGGTCTAAAATACCCTTATGACCAAACGCCATGCTGACCATGTCGCAACTACATGACTCCTTCCTCATCAACCCACTGGTCTACTGCTGAGAAAGTTCACTGGCTTCATTCATTCCACTATGACATCAATAAGGCTCAACTCATCCCGGATACTCTGCTGGATCACTCTGATCTGACACTACCCTCTGGCCTGCACCAGTTTGCTTCTTACGTGGAACATACTACTCCTCTTGATCCAGTTATGTTGGTGTCCCGCCTTCCGATCGCCAACACCGTTTGATTGCCAATCTTCACAACACTCAACTCCTGATCCAATTCATCCAACAAACAACTCTTGCAAACATGCACGACCTTGCTCAGCCACACATTACATTGGGCACTTCAATCTGACGCTGCTTCACAAGCACACACCAGTCTACTTCTACTCCACCTAACTGCGTTGGTGTCCCGCCTATCCGATCACCAACAATGTTGATTGCATTGGCTCCCTAGTCTACCAGCTCATTCTTCAATCAACATCCCACATGCCTAAAGTTGAGAGCTCTTTCGCCAACTACTCACGATGGTTTACACTTTGTTCCTAACTCTAGCACCGATGCTCATTGTCACTCTACGTACCAGAGAGAGCATCACCTCAAATGCTTCAATACTAGCTGTCACGCTAAGTATCAAAGAGAGAAATACACTTCCAAAAGCTCTGATACCAGTTGTCACAGGGCTAGCTATGCAGCGGATTTCACTAGCCAACGTGCGGCACTGATACCCTACTTTTTTCACTCGCCTTATAGGAACAAGCTACTCCAGCAGTCCTAGACTACGCCTTCAATCAACCTTCATCCTATTGTTGCAAATCAGCAGCACCCCTGGATGTAAATCAGGTTTCTAAGTTGATGTTTCAGGCATCCAGTGTGATTGCACAACATTGAAACCTCTCTCCAAGTGTGGGACTTGTAAAATGAGAGAGGAATCTCCAGATTAGAGGCTGGTTCCTCAAACTCCTCTGATTAGATCTATTATTTGCATAATTGCAAAGGTTTGAATCCTGATCCTACTCTAAATTCCAAGGAGACAGAGATAGAAAGTGCAAAAATTGAAACTAAACTAATAGGTGATACACCAAATGAGTGGTGAACACTTCTTGTTCATGTGAATTGACACAATTTCATAAAATGCAACATGAAACATCATACACAGGCTGATAAGATGTAATTAGAGGTCTGAAATGAAGCAAGACAATACAAACAAAGGACTGAAAATTGATCACAGAGTCTGCATTGTCATTTTTCACTGTCAAAATCCTTGCATTTACAACATCAAAGAGGCAGAAACCTGTTACAATCATGAAGAAGGTCTGATACTTGCAAAAATCACTTGTTGAAGGTGAAAGAAGAAGCTTGTTATCTAAAATAAATATTCAACCTCAAAAAATGAGCCAAATCTAGATTTTACAATGCATGGGTTGAGCCCAGGAGAGAGAAAATGTGTAAAAAACATGGAAGCCATTCCCCATTGAATGAAGATCATTAAAACAGCATGGGCATCCTTACAGACCCATGCCCTGACATTTTTGGCCATGCTGAAGAAGAATGCGACCCATTCTTCATTAAAATCGGTGGTTGAAATGTCATTTTTGTTCATGACCACATGCCAAAAGCATTTTTTAATTTTCTCTCTCCAAATTCCACCAAAATGTAAAATTGACCTAGTAATCTTGTAGAGAATTTCACCATCTTTCCATTGATATAAAGAACATGAAAATCCAAGCTCTGGATCGAAATATATGGTGATTTGAAAATTTAGGGCAAAAACAGGCCAAAATCGGCTCGGTGGGCAAAAATTTGAATTTTTGCACCTTTTTGGTCTTTGGAAAAAATTTCAAATTTTCCCCACGCTCCACCACTCCAAGTGCCACGTGGTGGCTTCCTATTGGCCATGGGCCTCCTAAGGGAAATTTTCCCACAAAAACTCCGTCGAGCCATAACTTGAGAAATATGAGGAGTTAGGAGGAAAACTTTACCTTTCTGGAAAGTTGAGAGAGAGCTCTATCCAATGGTGCCATTTTTAGAAATATTTGAGTCATAAAAATAAAAAATGGATCCTGAGGCACAAGAGAGGTATGAACACAAGGATTTAGCCATAAAAATGAGCAGGGGCACATTTTGGATAACAATTTTGGCGACTCAGAGGGGTCATATGCCTGCTAGATGAAGATACCAGTTGCCTAAAGCAGCCCATTGGGCATGGAGTCATAAAATTTTCTATTTGGAACCCCAACTAACTTAGAATTTTGTAAGGAGGAAGATGGAATATCACGTGATGGAAGCAAGGACTGCAAAACATCTCCAAGGACAGCAAGCCTATGCCAAAGCACTTAGGGAAAGCAAAACAACCTACAGCAAAACAATGTGCACAAGCACTTGGAGGAATGAAAACCTAAGCCAATATTTACAAGGTGGATAATTTACCTTTAGTAGCAATGCTTTAGATAGATTCCAATAACTGGAATCTGTAGTTCTTCACCATCCAATGAAGACAATTGGAAGGCATTGCTGTCCTTACACTTTGTGACCATGTATGGGCCACTCCAAATGGCATCAAATTTTGAATGCCTTCTTGGTTTTGCTCTATCTGCATCCCATTTTAACACTAGATCTCCAACTTGGAAAGATCTACTCTTGGCCTTCCTATCAAAGGTCTTCTTGATCAAAGCTTGATCCTTCTCCATTGCTTGGGATGCCTGATCTCTGATCTCTTAGAGCTCCATCAACTCTGCATATCTCACCTCCATGGGCCCAAACTCTAGCAACTCTAACTGCTTCATGAGTTCCAATGTTGGTAACTCAAGTGACATGGGCAAGATTGCCTCTCTTCCATAAACAAGCCTGAATGGAGAGTTACCTGTGGATCTCTTGGGAGTTATCCTATCAACCCATAAGGCTGATTTTAGTTTGGTATGCCAAGACCTCTGATTCTCATCAAGAGTCCTCTTAATGATCCTCAACAAGTTCTTGTTTGTAGATTCAGCCTGGCCATTACCCTGAGGGTAGTAGTTTGATGAAGTACTTAGGTAGATCCCATTCTTGACAGCCCACTCAATCACCTTGGATCCAATGAATGCTAATGCATTATCTGAGATTATTGTAGTAGGTATGCCAAATCTGGTTACTATCCCCTCATAGAAGTCTAATATGCTAGACTCATTTGCTTCCTTAAGTGCTACTGCTTCAGTCCACTTGGTGAAGTAGTCTGTGGCTGTCAAAATCTACTTATGCCCTTGGCTTGAATTGGGATTAATGACTCCAATAAAGTCCAAACCCCATTGCATGAATGGCTGGTCAACTGAAATTGGATGCAATGGAAGGGCAACAAGCCTCTCTTTACCTGTGAAGAATGCACAATTCTTGCACCTTTTGATCCATGCAAAGTAATCATTGAAAATCTTGGGCCAATAATAACCAGCCTTCATGATTTTTAGAGCTGTCACTCTTGGTGAAAAATTACCACTAGCTGGTCCACCATGGAACTCTTCCAACACCCTATGAATCTGATTTGTGCTAATGCATCTCAGCAGCACTCCATTCACATCTTTCTTGAACAAAACACCATCTACTATGGCATATGGGACAGCCTGCAATCTGAAGTGTCTTCTTTGGGTTTTGTTCATCTCTGGAGGGCATAGGCCTGTGCTTAGGAAGTGCATTACACCTTGGGTCCAGCAAGGAGTGGGGACAACATTATCCTCTTCTTGAGTGCTACCTTGCACATGGCTATCTTGAACTGTCAAAATAGCCTCTTCTTTATTACATACTCCTTTTTGCTTACCCAAAATCAGCTACTCACACAATCCTTTTCCTCTTACCAGTTTGGTGACCTTGATCTCAATGTCATACTCCATGACACGAGTGATCCAACCTACCCTTTTCTCATTCAAATCCTTGTTGAGGAGGAAGTCCTTTACTCCCACATGAGAGACCAACAACTGAACCTTGTTGCTTGAGACTAGATGCTTGAATTTCTTCAAGCTTCTGATTATTGCAAGTACATGCTTCTCAATAAAAGAATATCTCACCTCATAGTCATCTAGGCTTTGGCTGAAGAAAGCAATTGGCTGCTCATCATTGTCCTTGTTCTGCTATACCAAAATGGCAGAAATGGTATCATTACCCCCAAATGCATAGAGGATGAAATCCTTGGAGAAGTCCGGGTTGATGAGAGTTGGTGCTTGAGAGATGGCTTCTTTGATTACTTCAAAACTCTCCTTGCCTTCTGCTATCCATTTGAAAGCCATGCTTTTCTTCAACATCTTGGTGATAGGTTTGACAAGGGCTGTAAATTTTGGGACAAACCTCCAAACAAATTTTATTCTCCCAAAGAAACTCTGAAGTGCCTTCTTGTGGCTTGGCAATGGTAGTGCTCTTATGGCTTCAACTCTCTCTGGATCAATTACTAATCCTTCTTTGGAGACAATATGGCCAAGGATCTTTCCTTCATGGCTAGGAAGATACACTTCTTAGGATTCAAAGACACTCCAAATCTCTTGCACCTTTGGAAGACTTGTCTCAAATGCGAGAGGTGGTCTGCTGCATTCTTTGAAAAAATAGTGATATCATCAAGATATATCAGCACCATGTTGTTAATCAAACCTTTGAACGCCATGTCCATTACTCTTTGGAAGGTAGCTCTAGTGTTGGACAACCCAAATGACATTTTCCTATATGCATAAGTTCCCCATTTGGTTGTGAAGGCTGTCTTGAACTGATCTTCTTCCTTCACCATAATTTGATTGTACCCTGAGTATCCATCAAGCAATGAAAACCTTTCAGAGCCAGCAACAACTTGTAAAATATGCTCCATAGAAGGAAGTGGGTAATGGTCCTTGAGAGATGCTCTATTCAAATCTCTGAAATCAATGCACAATCTGATCTCTCCACTCTTGTTTTTGACTGGAACTAAGTTGGCAACCCAACTAGAATGCTTGATTGGGAATATGATTCTTAACTCAATCAACTTGTTCAATTCCTTCCTCATGAGAGGTTCCATGTGTGGATTGACTGGCCTTTGTTTCTACCTGATGGGCTTAGTATTTAGATCCAACTCAATGGTGCGCTGAGCTAACTTGGGATTGAAACCTTTCAAATCTTCGTAGCTCCAAGAAAACACATCAAGGAACTCTTGACATAGCTGTATGAACTCATACCTTTCTTGTTCAGTTGTCATCTTTCCAATTTGCAATGGTTTTTTCTCTTCCACCAAGATGGATACTGGATCTTCTCTCTTGACCTGAATGTTTGCTTTCTCTTTCCTAAACTGATCATTGGGATTGAAAATGGACTCCAAAGTGATAAGTCCCTTGGGCAGCCTGTTAGTTCTCAGCTGTACCACTTGGTCACCATACTGCTGTTCCAATTTTTCCTGATTTTTAGCTGAGAACTCAGCTTCTTCTTGTAAGAAATGGATGATTTGCTGGTCATTCTCAAACAATTTCCAACTCACATTGTTATCCGACACTGAAGGCCTCACAATCACATGGATGTTTGGCTATACCTTGTCCTTTTGAATGCTTTCCACAATATCAAAGGCTGCCCCAACTGCTGCAAGCCTGTCAGCAGCTTGGTTTTCTTTTCTAGGAATGGATTTTATGCTAAAGCCCTCAAAATCTTCAATGAGGTCCCACACCCTATTCTTGTAGCACTTGAGTAGATTATTCTTGGCAGCATGCTGCCCCTTAACTTGGTTTACAATCAATTCACTGTCACCAAAGACTTGTAAGTTCTTTATTCCTATCTTTATTACCCAATCCATCCCTTGCACCAAGGCTTCATATTCAGCAGTGTTATTGGAGCATGCAAACTAAAATCTAAAAGCTGAATAGTACTTTACTCCTTGAGGTGAAATAAGTTTAGCTCCACCTCCTGCACCTTGTCTACTCCTTGATGCATCAAAAATCAGCTACCATACCTCATTGTCATCCTTGTGGTTTGACTTGGTGATGCTAGGAATGGGCTAATCTTCTTGATGTATGCAATAGACCCCTAGCTCAGATTCTTCTACTTCTTGATAAGGATCAAAAGCATGCACCTTGTTTGCCCATTAATCAAGAGTTAGATCCGGGATGCTTCCAACCTTGGTGTCAGCTTCATCAGTGCTTGGGTGATCTTCTTGATCAAATGTCGAACAGTTGGCATTGATCTGACTTGGAGTGTAGGGCTCAATGTGGAAGTTTGCAATAGGTTCAGACCTGATTGTAGCTTTGGTTCCATACCTCGTTCTGAACAGCATGTGTGACCAATCAGCAGACAAATATCCTCCAATCTTTGCTGTGAAATCTCTTGACAAACATAGGGCAAAGAGTGGTGGAAGGTCTATAACTGATACATCTTGTTAAACAACAACATTTGGACATGCATGCAAGGTAAGACTCAAGTTTCTAATCACCCCAATTGTTGTTACTGCTATCCCATCCAACTACACTACCCCTTTGGATATGGTTTCATATTGAAGTCCTAACTGATCAGCTATTTGCTTGGGCATCACTGAGCTACTTGCCCCGGAATCAATCATGCAATTGTGCACCAATTGGTTTCCAATGATTAATGAGACATAAAAAGGAGGGGGCTTTAACATTTTACCTTGCTGTCCACCATGATTCCCTTCAGGCTGGGCAGCATTTATGAGCACCTTCTCTTACATTTGGACTTGTTGATTCAAAGTTGGCCAGTCCTTCATGGTAGCTTGTAGCAAATCTCTCTGGCCTAGGATAGATAGGGATTCCCACATTAATATATTTACATTTGTCTTCTTCATCTAATCAATGATACTAAATGGTGATGAAGGATCTCTTTGTTGTCCCTTAGTTTTCATATTCATCCCTTGCATGTGCGTAGCAACAACTGGTATTTGAGTTGGTCTAGGAGCTATTCTTGGCTGCCCTTGTGCATTTACAACTGGATTTTGTTTGCCAACCATTTGTGGAGCCATAAAAGGTTATGGATTGGTTGGAGCTAATGGTTGTTCTTCACCCAAATTCCTTCTTTTTGACCTTGTGTTGGCTGTAACACCTTGAGAGACTGTTTGATTTATGCCACAAAAATCCTCTGCCTGCCAGTTCACAAGTGTGGTGTCATTTGGATCTGATTGCTGCTGGAATGTTTCTTGTTGTTGGTTGTTTCCTTGACTTCCCTAACCCTCCACACCAGTAGTTGTCACCATTAATGTTTGATTTAAGGCACCGTTGAAGCACATAGATTGGTTGTTAGGTTCATTTCATGGAAAACACTGATCATACTCCTGAGCAATGTTGTTTTATGTTGGTACCAATGCCTTAGAGGTAGATATAACATTTGAATTATAGGGCTGAAATGGTCTGTTGGTAGGAGGCCTTGCTTAATTTAGATTTGCAGCTGGATTGGGTGGTCTATGAGGTTGATATGGCTGCCTGTTAGGCTAAGCTTGAGGCTGGAAGGAAGGTCTAAAACTTTGGGCTTGTTGCCTCTTGAGAGTAACCAGCTCATTACCTAAATTTTGTAATTGCTTCATGACTTCTTGAAGCTCATTTGGGGCACTTGGAGATGAAGTAGAAGCTTCATTTGAACTTTGATTTCTAAGAGTGGGAGAAGGAGCCAAATTAGGTGCTTGATTAGTGTTTGGGCTCTCTAAACTTGGAAATAATGGCATGGGAGGTCTTGGGGTTAGTTTACCAACTTGGATCAAACAATTTTCAGCTCTAATGGCAATGCTATAAGCCATAGGGATAGTTATGCCTCCCATGGACTGAATCAACATAGAAATATCAGAATTTAGAGCTTTGAGATAGTAAAGAAAAGCACCTTCTGTTGTTGGCCTGACTGCCACTGGAATTCTCTCCCAAGTCCTTTGAAATCTGAAATTAAAATCAGTCAACTGCTCATTGGGAGCTCTTTTGATAGTTGTCAGCTGCTCCAAAAGGGACAAGTTGTCTCCCTTTTCCCCAAACTACTCATGGAGAGCTATACATAGCTGATTCCAATTTTGAATAGAACTTGAGGCAAGACTCCTGAACCATTGCAAAGCTTCCCCTTTGAATAAAGATGCCAGTAGTTTGACAGTAACTTGCATCTCATTGATCTCATGGATTGTACAAATGTTAGCAATATCCTTAACATGATCACCAGGTGAGGTCTAATTTTCTCCAATGAAGTATGGAATGTTCTTCAATGCTGCAACTGGGATTGGATTTTGTGCATTAAGAGCAAGTGGGATGCTGCCAGTGAAATTGAAATAGGGGTTGTTTTCTGCCATTCTAATTGGTCTTAGAACCCTTGTTGACTGAATGAAAGGCCTACCAGGAGGAGGAGTTGAGAGAGTTCTATTTGGTGGAGATGGAGAACTTTGGATTCTCCTCCCACTTTCTCTTATTCTTGGAGATAACTACATATATTCAAACATCACCTCTTCCTCTCCAGCTCTTGACCTTGTGTTGATTCTTCTCATGAGTTTTCAGGTCTGCACTGCCAAAACCAATTGATTCTTCCCCTTGGAGTCGCCAGATGTATAATTTATAGCTCTTTTAAGCAAGAAAATTATAGCAGATGCACATCAACTTTGTTGTAATGAAAATGAGACCTCTAAGGTCCCACCGGGTGTGCCAAAACTATTGTTGCAAATCAGCAGCACCCCTGGATGCAAATCAAGTTTCTAAGTTGATGTTTCAGGCATCCAGTGTGATTGCACAACATTGAAACCTCTCTCCAAGTGTGGGACTTGTAAAATGAGAGAGGAATCTCCAGATTAGAGGCTGGTTCCTCAAACTCCTCTGATCAGATTTATTATTTTCATAATTGCAAAGGTTTGAATCCTGATCCTACTCTAAATTCCAAGGAGACAGAGATAGAAAGTGTAAAAATTGAAACTAAACTAATAGGTGATACACCAAATGAGTGGTGAACACTTCTTGTTCATGCAAATTAACACAATTTCATAAAATGCAACATGAAACATCATACACAGGCTGATAAGATGTAATTAGAGGTCTAAAATGAAGCAAGACAATACAAACAAAGGACTGAAAATTGATCACAGAGTCTGCACTGTCATTTTTCACTGTCAAAATCCTTGCATTTACAACATCAAAGAGGCAGAAACCTGTTACAATCATGAAGAAGGTCTCATACTTGCAAAAATCACTTGTTGAAGGTGAAAGAAGAAGCTTGCTATCCAAAAAAATGTTCCACCCTCAAAAAATGAGCCACATCTAGCTTTTACAACGCATGGGTAAAGCCTATTGTTACAAATCAGTAGCACCCCTGGATGTAAATCAGGTTTCTAAGTTGATGTTTCAGGAATCCAGTGTGATTGCACAACATTGAAACCTCTCTCCAAGTGCGGGACTTGTAAAATGAGAGAGGAATCTCCATATTAGATGCTAGTTCCTCAAACTCCTCTGATTAGATCTATATTTTCACAACTGCAGAGGTTCAGATCCTAATTTTATCCTAATTTGCAAGGAGACAGGGATAAGAAATGCAAAAGTTGAAACTAAACTAATAAGGGTAATACACCAAAGGAGTGGTGAGCACTTCTTATTCATGCAAATTGACACAAATCAGAAATTGCAACATAAAACATCATGCACAGGTTGATAAGCTATAATCAAGGGTTTGAAATGAAGCAAACAACACATACAAAGGACTGAAAGCATTCACAGAGCCTGCATTATGATTTTCAACATCAAAATCCTTGTATTCCAACACCAAAGAGGTAGAAAAACCTGTTACAATCCCTGGAAGGTCTGATACTTCCAAAATCACTTGTTGAAGGTGAAAATAGAAGCTTGATGTGCAAAAGGTGTTCAAGACTTGAAAAATGAGCCAAATCTGGGTTTTACAGTGCATGGGTCGAGCCCAGGAAAGAGAAAACATGGGAGCCATTCCCCATTGACCAAAATACATTAAAAATAGCATGGACGTCCTTATAAACCCATGCCCTAACATTTTTGACCATGCTGGAGAAGAATGTGACCCATTTTACATTAAAATTGGTTGTTGAAACGTCAGTTCTGTCCATGGGCGAGTACCAGAAGTGTTTTTTGATTTTTTCCCTCCAAAATGAACCAAAATTTAAAATTGACCATGGAATCTTGTAGAGAATTTAACGATCTTTCCATTGATATAAAGAACATGAAAAACCAAGCTCTGGATCGAAAGATATGGTAATTTGAACTTTTAGGGCAAAATAGGGCCAAATCGGATCGCTTTGATATTTTTGGCCTGGACATGTGGCGAGTTCTGATTGGCTGCGGGCTAGGGGAAAAATTCCCACAAAAACTCTGTCAAGCCATAACTTGAAAAATATGAGGAGTTGGGAGGAAAATTTTACCTTTCTGGAAAGCTGAGAAAGAGCTCTATCCAATGGTGTCATTTCCAGAAGGTTTTGAGTGCCTAAAAAGTAATAATTTATGATTGAGGCACAATAGAAGGAAAGAATTAAAGGGAGTTAGCCATAAAATGAGTATGGGGCACATTTAGATAATAGAGCCCAGGAGAGAGAAAATGTGTAAAAAATGTGGGAGCCATTCCCCATTGACCAAAATACATTAAAAATAGCATGAAGGTCCTTACAAACCCATGTTCTGACATTTTTGACCATGCTGGAGAAGAATGTGACCCATTTTACATTAAAATTGGTTGTTGAAACGTCAGTTCTGTCCATGGGCAAGTACCAGAAGTGTTTTTTGATTTTCTCCCTCCAAACTGAACCAAAATTCAAAATTGACCATGGAATCTTGTAGAGAATTTCACTAGCTTTCCATTGATATAAATAACATGAAAAACTGAGCTCTGGATCGAAAGATATGGTAATTTGAAGTTTTAGGGCAAAACAGGGCCAAATCGGATCGCTTTGATATTTTTGGCCTGGACACGTGGCGAGTTTTGATTGGCTGCGGGCCTTCTAGGGGAAAATTTCCCACAAAAACTCTGTCAAGCCATAACTTGAAAAATATGAGGAGTTAGGAGGAAAACTTTACCTTTCTGGAAAGCTGAGAAAGAGCTCTATCCAATGGTGTCATTTCCAAAAGGTTTTGAGTGCCTAAAAAGTAATAATTTATTATTGAGGAACAATAGAAGGAAAGAATTAAAGGGAGTTAGCCACAAAATGAGCATGGGGCACATTTGGATAATAGAGCCCAAGAGAGAGAAAACGTGTAAAAAATGGGGGAGCCATTCCCCATTGACCAAAATACATTAAAAATAGCATGGAGGTCCTTACAAACCCATGCCCTAACATTTTTGACCATGCTGGAGAAGAATGTGACCCATTTTGCATTAAAATTGGTTATTGAAACGTCAATTCTGTCCATGGGCACGTACCAGAAGCATTTTTGATTTTCTCCCTCCAAACTAAACCAAAATTCAAAATTGACCATGGAATCTTATAGATAATTCCACCAGCTTTCCATTGATATAAAGAACGTGAAAATCCGAGCTCTAGATCGAAAGTTATGGCGATTTGAAGTTTTAGGGAAAAAACAGGCCAAAATTGGATCGCTTTAATATTTTTGACCTAGACACGTGGCGAGTTCTGATTGGCTGCGGACCTTGCAAGGGAAAATTTCCCACAAAAACTCCACCTAGCCATAACTTGAAAAATACGTGGAGTTAGGAGGAAAACTTTACCTTTCTGGAAAGCTAAGAAAGAGCTCTATCCAATGGTGCCATTTCCAGAAGGTTTTGAGTGCCTAAAAAGTAAAAATTTATGACTGAGGCACAATAGAAGGAAAGAATGAAAGGGAGTTAGCCACAAAATGAGCAGGTGGCACATTTAGATAACAATTTTGGTGACTCAGAGGGGTCATCTACCTGCTAGATGAATGATCAGTAGCCTGAAGCAATCCATTGGGCATGGAGTCATGAGTAGTAGCCTGAAAACTGATCTGAACTTTGAAAACTTCCCTCTAAACCACTTGAATCCCACTGGACATGGAGTTGTTCCCACCAAAATGCCATCAAAACGAACTGTGTAAGAGTGAAACCAGCAGCACCAAGACTATGTACAAACTGAAAATCATACATGCTCCAAATGGAAAATGCAGAGTGTGCACAAGCACTTCTTCTACTGAAAACAAACCTACCTACTCTACTCCAACTGGAAGCAAAGGTGAGCTAAATGAACCCTACAACTAGTTTTGGCAAAATAGCTTCCTTTCTTCAAAATTGGCAGCCATGCAAATGATTTAGAGCTGAGTATGGCTGATTGGATGAGTGGAAAATCAACAAGAAGCTGGTCTTCTACCCAAATTAGCAAGGTGTTAACTAAAAACAAATCCAATACCTCTTTTAGTTGTTCTGCATTTAGATTGGAGAGGTATGACAGCTGATCCTTGGAAATTTTTAGCTCATCCTCATGCTTAGAAACAAGCATGACTAGTTGTGGCTTCTCCTTTGGATCCAATGAAGCCAAATACCTAATTGGGCAAGGTCTGATCCATTGAGTATGCCCATAATTCTGATTTTCAACTCCAAGAATGGAGTTCTCTTGTAGACCTTGAATGGATGGTGTGGAAGCAATGGTAGAACCCTTCTGCCCTTTCTCTTCCTCCAATAAAGGACATGAAAAATTAAAATCTTCCAATCTTGGTTCCAAAGAGCTTCTATAAGATGCAGGCTGCTACAAATGAATACTCTCCTCCATGACAGCAGGCTCTTGTGTTTGGAAGATGGATGATGAAAGAGAGAATGGTGGAAACTCAACTGGTTCTTCTTCATCAAAACAGTCCTCCAAATCAGACAGGTAAACTGCCTCGTTGCTGTCCTGCTACAAACTGTTCAACCTCTCCCATGGCGTTCTCTTGATCTGCAACTTGATCACTATGGTTTCTTTTTCATCCTCCAGCATTGAGTTTGAGGGATCAAACTCTTCTTCAGTACTAGAACTTGAGAGAGATGAAGTAGAGAGAAGAACTGAAGGTTCTTCTATAACTTGCTTTGTGCTCAAAGCCTTTGGATCTGCACTTTTCTCCCCCACAGCTGGAATGTGCTCCTCTTCTTTTGGATTTGGAGCAGCTTCTCCCTCCTCTACTACTTGAAGGAAATCTTTCTCTTGATAGAACTCTTCTTCTAGCATGAAGTTTGTCAAGTCAAACTCTTCAATCTACTGCTCTAGAGGACAAGTTGGGACTGCAAGATCTTCTTCTGAGCTTTCTTCCTCCATGGCTGATTGTGCAACTTGAATTGAATCAGCATTTCCTTCAAATAGGGTGCCAACATGGACACTATATTCTGAACAAATTGATTGTTGATCTGCAACTCCTTTTTTCTCTTCTTCTGCTACAACAAAATCAGTCCTGACCACCATTTGTTCTTTAACTCCAACCTCTTCTGAAGGTTTCATCAGCAAAGGGATCTTCTTCATCCCAAATTTAAGAGCCCAACTCTTCAAAATTTGAATTTCTTCATCCTTGTTTGGATTCTCTTTTTGCTGTCCTTCATGACTGATTTTTGCAATTTTTTGTGGTGGTGGATGAGGTAAAACCTCTTGTTTCTTTGGAGGAGAGGGTGTTTCATTTAGCTCTTGTGGAGGGGATGACTGTTTGGAAGGGAAAAGGATAGAAGAATTGAGATGAGGTGGAAGACTAGGGGGTGGAGAAATGGATTCAACACTTGGGACAACAGATGGAGAGTTTAAAACTTGACACTGCTGAGATAAAATAGATTGGGAAAGAGGAAAAGAAAAGAGGCATGAGATGGTGTGCTTACCCGTTGACAAGGTTGCTGAATACTCCTCTCATACACCTCTATTCCTTCAATCCACTTTGTAAGCAATGGCAGCGTTGCAATCATGAAGTCAAGCTTTTCTTGAGGGTTGTAATGCCTTGGGAAAGGTCCCACCCATGGACATGGTGCTCCACAACCGATTCCAAATGCTTTCGTTTGTGCTTGAGCCTTGCATTGCACCATGTCTACCTCCATCTTTTGGATTTTCTCCAACAGACCAGCATCTTGCATCTGATTGTCTTCATTGTATGCACACCCTTGCTCTTGGAAAGCTCCATAGCCAAACTGATTTTGGCATTGCTGCTCATATGGGTATGTATGCTGATTTTGAATTTGTTCAAAATACTAATTTGGAGGATTTAAAAAACATGTTGGAGGTGGGAAACATTGCTGCTGTTGTAAATATGAGTTCTATGATGGAAATGAAGTCATGAATGCACAACTTCATGGAATGGAAAAGAATGAAAGAGATGGAAAGAATAATGGATGGAAATGGATGAAAAACAGGTCTGCAACTTCAGAAATGGGTTGCTGATCAGATGGAGTCGCCAGATGTTGTTTGTAAGTGCCTCCAAAGGCTGAAATCTTCACAGGAACACACCAACCTGCAAAAAGATGAAGTGGAAGACCTCTAAGGTCCCACCGAGCGTACCAAAACTATTGTTACAAATCAGCAGCACCCCTGGATGCAAATCAAGTTTCTAAGTTGATGTTTCAGGGCATCCAGTGTGATTGCACAACATTGAAACCTCTCTCCAAGTTTGGGACTTGCAAGATGAGAGAGGAATCTCTAGATTAGAGGCTGGTTCCTAAAAATCCTCTAATTAGATCTATATTTACACAACTACAGAGGTTCAAATCCTAATTTTATCTTAATTTGCAAGGAGACAGGGATAAGAAATGTAAAAATTAAAACTAAACTGATAACGGTGATACACCAAAGGAGTGGTGAGCACTTCTTGTTCATGCAAATTGACACAAATCAGAAATTACAACATAAAACATCATGCACAGGTTGATAAGCTGTAATCAAGGGTTTGAAATGAAGCAAACAACACATACAAAGGACTGAAAGCATTCACAGAGCCTGCATTGTGATTTTCAACATCAAAATCCTTATATTCCAACACCAAAGAGATAGAAAAACCTGTTACAATCCCTGGAAGGTCTGATACTTCCAAAATCACTTGTTGAAGGTGAAAATAGAAGCTTGCTGTGCAAAAAGTGTTCAAAACTTGAAAAATGAGCCAAATCTGGCTTTTACAGTGCATGGGTCGAGCCCAGGAGAGAGAAAATGTGAAAAAACGTGGGAGCCATTCCCCATTGACCAAAATGTATTAAAAACAACATGGAGGTCCTTACAAACCCATGCCCTAACATTTTTGACCATGCTGGAGAAGAATGCGACCCATTTTGCATTAAAATTGGTTGTTGAAATGTCAGTTCTGTCTATGGGCGCATACCATAAGAATTTTTTTATTTTCTCCCTCCAAACTGAACCAAAATTCAAAATTGAACATAAAATATTGTAGAGAATTTCACCATCTTTCCATTGATATAAAGAACACGAAAACAAAACTCCGACGAGCCATAACTTGAAAAATATGAGGAGTGGGAGGAAAACTTTACCTTTCTGGAAAGCTGAGAAAGAGCTCTATCTAATGGTGTCATTTCCAGAAGATTTTGAGTGCCTAAAAAGTAATAATTTATGATTGAGGCACAATAGAAGGAAAGAATGAAAGGGAGTTAGCCACAAAATGAGCATGGGGCACATTTGGATAATAGGGCCCAGGAGAGAGAAAATGTGTAAAAAACGTGGGAGTCATTTCCCATTGAATGAAGATGCATTAAAATAGTATGGGCATCCTTACAGACCCATGCCCTGACATTTTTGGCCATGCTGAAGAAGAATACGACCCATTTTGCATTAAAACTTATTGTTGAAACGTCATTTCTGGCCATTACCACGTGCTAGAGACGTTTTTTTTATTTTTTCTCTCCAAACTGAACCAAAATGCAAAATTGACCCCAGAATCATGTAGAGAACTTCACCAACTTTCCATTGATATAAAGAACATGAAAATCCAAGATATGGATCGAAAGATATGACGATTTGAAAATTTAGGGCAAAAACAGGCCAAAATCGGATCGGCGGGCAAAAGTTTGAATTTTTACCCGTTTGGTCTTTGGAAATTTTTTTCAAATTTTCCCCGCGCTCTGCCACTCCAGGTGCCACGTGGCACATTCTAATTGGCT